>SRPT01000136.1:0-49489 GCA_018360205.1 Claviceps digitariae
AAAGAAAAAATATTTATTTATAGTATAGGGAAAGCTAGAGGAAATGAATCTATAGTGGTAGCTATAGACTAGTTAGCTAGGCTTATACCTGCTATATAACTAATATAGAATAGTATAGTATAAATCGCTGCCTCTATGCTATAGTAAACCTATATAATTATTACTACCTAGGTAGTGTAACTAGCCTTACTAGGCTATAAATATAAAAAAATAGCATTTTACTAATCCTTATTCTTAGTGCTATTTTATAAAAAAAATATAAATAAAGAATAAGTAATTAAGGGGGAATAGTATTTATATAAGGGAATTATAGAGAGGGGAAATACACTAGTTAGAGCTAGTGGCTTACTAGTATATACTAATTATATAGTACCTATACTTTCTATTAAAACTATTAATAGGAGAAATTATTACTATATTACTATATATATAGTAATAGTTTTAGTAGCCTTAGTTAACCTATAAGTAATATAATATGCCTACTTTATATAGTTAAAACTATATAGTAAAATAAGTAATATATAAGCAATATTTTAGCGCTACTCCTTAAAAAAAATATATTTCTTTATTATAAGAAAAACATTAGTATTAGGGTTCTTTATATTTATATCTAGATTTAGCACTAGTTTATAGGCATTAATAAGGGCACTTAGCTACTTATATATAATAAGGGCATCCTTCTAGTCCCTCTATATTATAGGCTTAGCCTAAAAGCATAATATTAGTATTTACTAGTAATTTAATAAGAAAAGAATAAATATATATACTTAAATAACTATTATTATACTCCTAGTATTATAGGTAGTGCGCTAACTGCTTTATAACACTACTAATAATAGAAATAATAGGAAAATAATAATTAATTACTATAAGGGTAGGCTTAGTTAGTAGGCTTTTCTTAAAGTTCTAATAGCTAGTATAGGTATAATATATATATATATATATCTTTAAAATAATTTTCTTTTAAATATAAAGAGAGAGTAATATAATAGTAAATAAATAAGAAAGTATAAATAATTAATTAAATAATTATTAAGAAAAACTAAGGTAAAATAAAGAAAAGGAGGAGGTTAGAGAATATAAAATATAATAAGGCTAAAGGAGTAGTAAGGAATTATTTATATTATAGGTAAGCTATAGGTAATATAGAGTGTATACTTATTTATTTACTTTAACTAAATATAGTATAGTGTAAATATTATAGCTATAATAAACTACTAATTAGCTAGTAATAAGTAATATATACTATTTATTTTAATTATATACTAAGGATACTAAATAGGTGTTTAAATAGAGAACTAAAGGCTACATTATAATATAGCTACCTATATATCCCCTATAAGATGCTAGTAAAAGGTATAAATATAGTATTACGCTACTAAGACATTAGCCTAAGGGGAGGGGTAATTATAAGGTCCTTATAATATAGAGCGCATTAGGATAGATTCCTTTATACTTAATTACACTCTTGCTTATAGTAGCCCTTAAAAGACTGCTATATATATAAGGGATTCTTAGAAAAGCAAGCTTTAGTTAATATACTAGTTATTATATTGCCTTTGCCTAGCTACTATATCTACACCTAACAATAATTCTAAACTCTAAAGTTAGGGAGTCTACCCTCTACCTTAATTAGTATTTAATACTTTATCTTACTTTATAAGGTTAAGAAGAATAAAATTTAAGGTATTAAGAATAAAAGTATTTAGAATAAAGTTCTAAGCCTTAAAAGAGTTATATTTAGCAGGAAAAATCTTCTAACTAATGCCTAAATATAAAGTGCTAAAACCTAATAAACTTAAATTATTTTCTTAGGGGTTTATAAAGTGTTCTAAACTAATAATAAAAAGGATAGATAATAAGCAAACTAAAAATAAGGAGTAGCATTAAAAAGAAGCAAGATAGAAGTCTAATAAAATTAGACTAAAAATAAATTTAATTAGGAGAGCCTATTAATTGCTTAATAAAAACAAGGACTATTATAATAATAATAGTTATTCTAAAAACTAAAATAAAGAGGTCTCCTAAGAAACCTAATAATTCTTCTCTATATTCTTTCCCTTATCTCCTTCCTTTTATTTATAGGTTATTCTACTTATTTACTATTATATAATAAATTATTACTACCTTCCTAGGCTCTTAAGCTAAAATGTTTAAATAATATTATATATAGTGTAAAATAAAAAATTATACTATATTAAAGCATAGACTATCCACACTATCTAATTATTATGCATATATCCTGTAAAAGTAGAGATAAAAGTGGGTCCACCCTATTACTATAATAGCTATGTATTTAAGGCAATAGGGGATTATTTCTAGCATAGTAAACCTTCCTAAAGGGGCCCCTTAGAGGTCTAAGTCTAACCTTATATCTAAATATATCTAGCCTGCCCTTTCCTTTTGCTTTCTACGCTATTCTCCTACACTAGCGTTTATATATTACTATAGGAGATTATAATAGAATATAAAGTGTAATAAAAAATAGGTTATATATTTATTATTAGAATTATTTTTTTATATTAATAATATAATTTTTCTTATTGCCTTAAGTGGGTATATCTATCTTATAGTTATTATATTATATTGTGTTATTACTTATATTATACTATGTGTCTATTATACACTTCTATAATATATCCCCTAACTAATATAATAAATTATTCTACCTAGGAGTATTTTCTAGTTATTATACTATTCTCTAGAATGTTACTAAAGTTATAGAGTTTAGAGTTATATCTAGACTTATCTTTCTTATATACTTTTATTATTATTATTATCTTATAAGCAGCTTAAAACACTAAGGTAGAAAATAATAAGTGCTAGCTTTAGTCCCCCTATTCTATATAGTTAGTAAATAACACTTTAAAGGATTAAGGTTAATATTATTATCTAGCTATATCTTTATAGTATTCTATTATATCTCTTGCTTTATTTTATATTCTAAGTCTTTATTTAGGTCTATTATCTTTAAGTTATTTAAAACAAACATTCTATTTAATTTAAATGCCTAGAAGGTTACCCTTCCTATTCTTTAATAATTAGGGTATATATTTATCTTATATTTATTAGTCCTATAGTCCTAGTATATTTCTAACACTTAAGTCCTATAGTCCTTATATTTATTTATCTTTAATTATAACTAATATATATTGCTTAACCTTAGCTAGAATATTTTATTATTTCTTAATTATTATATAACTATAGCTATACTTTAATTTATTTAAGGATTAGTCTAACTATAGAAAGACATTTTATTATCTTAGTATTTATATAATAATATAGAACTAATATCTATTAGATAATTAATTTAATTTATTAATAAGAAATATCCTAGTCTTATTACTATAAAAAGTTCCCTTATTAATAGAGGGATAATAGGTTATTAATTAAGCTAAGTACCCTTTAATAATAAGTTACCTAATAAATACATAATAATACCCACTTTCCATACCCGGGATATCTTCGGGCCATTCTACCTCCAACAGAGGTTTGCATAACGTTGTAGGTGATTAGGTAGACAGTAATAGGCGTTAGGGGGGCAGGATAGCACATAGCTTAGACGCGCTAAAGCAGCATATATATTAGAGAGCAGTGTAATAAAGCTATGATTAATATAATGGCCTATTTAGGAATTAACTATGCTAAGATATAATACTTAGGATAGGATATGGCTAAGGGAGCGCGTCGCGACCAACGATGCGAGTGAGTGTCACGGGGTCACGTCTGGTCCATCTCTTAATGCTATCAGTCCTGAGTTGGGGATTCTCTTCATGTTAGAACTGCGCGGCGTCTGGTGAAGATGCGTATGAAGCATTCTCGTTGCTGATGCGTTGCTGACGGCAGTTCTACCGACGCTTTCTGTGCGGCACGAGACTCGATATCTTCACATGCGGGAGACTATTCCAAATAAAACGACGTATGATACTGGACAAAACTGTAGAGAAGAAAGTTGACGTGTACGCACGCGAAGAACCGGGCCCCATAATTGAAGCCTAATATGCCAGGCACCATCGCCTCAACTGCTTGAACCGACCCCGGTAGCTGACTGACCTGCGCCAGAGCAGAGCAACGCAACATCAAAATCTCCAGCCCAGGCCGCCAGCAACGACATCTCCGCCAGCCAATTTCGATCCACGAAGAAAATGGGTTCCGACGCAGCTACAGAGACCCGGGGTACGCTCAATGCCTCCCTGAACGACTCCCCTACCCCCGCCGCCTGTCTGCTCCCCAATGACAAAAAAGACGACAGTTCCTTTTCTTCCTTGACATATTTCACGCAATCAATGGGCTAACTCCCTGCGCAGCCGCAACCCGAGAGGAGATGCGCAATGCCCGTCTCCCGCTCGCATACAGAGATAGCTGCGCACACCTGCTCATCCCGCTGAACAAGTGCCGAAAAGAGACGTGGTATGCCCCGTGGAAGTGCACGGTGAGTTGATTTCGTTTACGAGCGCAACGGACCGGGCCAAACTCCATGATAAAACACAAAAAAACAGAGAAGGAAAAAGAACAAGAAGGAAAAGAAATAAGAAAAAAAAAAGGATGGAAAAAAGGATGGAAAAAATGAGAGCAAGCATGTCGGACTGACAATCTGATAGGACGAGCGACATAGCTACGAAAAGTGCCAGTACGTCGAGTTTAAGAAAAGAGTGGCCAAGATGGACGAGTTAAGGGAGTCAAAGGGCGGGGCACGAACCAACTAGGCGAGTTTTGATTTTGGGCCAAGTGTGATGACGGGGTAGAGGCCGGTTCTGGGCGCTAGAAGCTTGTACATATTTGTTTTTTTTTTCTTTTTGGGAGAGGGAATAGAACGGTTTTCCTCGAGGGGGTTTCAGATGTCGTGATGTCCTGCTATACGGGCCCTGGGCTGCGGTGGTGGAAGTTTTCTCTTTTTTTTGGCACTCTTGTGAGGGTTACTTGGTCAATGGCGGGCGTGTTGGCCGCGGAATTGAGGAAGAGGGGGATTCTGTTGTGCTGAGAGGTACGGGAATTGACTTGATATACAGGGTTCCAGGGCGGTGCTGTCTTTCAAGCATGTGCATTTCGGAGATGCACGGGCCGTTTAGAACGTGAGGAGCATGCAGCTGGAGATACGGGATATTTCGCGCTCCGGAGCTCCGCACGACGGCCTTGATGGCGGATCACGTTTCGAGTGCGAAGCCGACAACGCTGAAGAATCAGACAAGTTTTCTCAACGACTATCCTCCTGATAATCGACTATACACGCAAGGACGTGCTCGAAGGGGACATGGCCCCTCTGGTCACTTTATGTTACCGCCGCGGCGATATCTCCGGAATAGGAACTCCGTGAATTCGAATCCTTTGGATGAAATACCACAGTAGGACGTCACTACTGAACGATGTAGGCTCTGCGGAGGACGAGATATATACCCGCCTACAGTACGCAAGCCAGTCCCTCTACAGCCAAGCACATGGTGGAAAGCAAGCAACCAGAGCCAACCTCTACATATGGAATGATGTACAAAAGTTGTACATTACGGTCGTCGGCTTTTTTCTTTCTCTACCAGGCTGTCTATCGTTCACATCAAGTGCGTCATGACATTTGGACTTGGCAAGAAAATGCCAAAAGAGCCCCAGTTGGATTTGGGTTTGTCTTTTATATCGGTCACGACACGAGCATAATAGTCTTCGTTCTACTTCCCTGGCGCGATGCACCCTAAAAGTGTCTTTAAAACGCCAAGTTTGCATGAAAGACTTATTTGGCAAGTGGTATACGCTCGAAAGGGAGGCGCTCCGAGACGGAACTGGTCTTTCTGGTCACTATCCCCGACACGGGCTGGATTCGTTCACGACGCGTAGCGTCCTCGCAAACTTTTAACTTTGCTGATTTCAAGGTCCTGGATCCGAGGGCTTACACGCGTACAAAGAATAGGGTTCAGTCTCGGCGTGTATATCCATACATATATGCATGGATGTAGGCCCTTGGCTTTTTCAAGCGCAGCACCGAGCCGCTCACACAAATTGAACATCCGCAGCACGACGGTTCGTTCTTCCCACATGTCTACTTTCCAAGACGCTCATGGCGTAATGCAGCTGCATTTCTTTCTCACCTTGGTTACCCCCCGGAACATCACTAAAAAAGGAAAGCAAACGAGACACGTCTTACCACGGACTTTGCCATCCAATGTCCCTTTGAGACGCTTCAGGCGGTCTCAAATTGTGGCAATCGCCATCTTCGTCTCGTTTGGCCATCAAAAACATGGGATTATGCTTGTTCCAAGTTGTACGTTTAGTGAGCAGCTTGAGACGGGATAAGCCTTGACTTCTCGGAGAAAGCAACGTGACAGGGAATCCTGGCGGCGATGGTGCAAAGAGACAACTATCTGGGCATCTATACTTGTCATTGCTCTGGCGATGGCGACACCATCTGGTCCGCCTTCTCTTTTAGGATGTTTGGAGCAGATAAGTCCGAGTTTTGAGGGAAAACGAACCCCGCCCCCACCGAAGAAAAGCCTCCAGGTCCCTAAATTTCGCGGATTTTACTATAATATTCCACATCTTGGGCGTTCCAGTAAACTCAAACTTGGAGAGCCTTGGTCCCTCTTTCTTCCTTTTTGGGTAGAGAACACCAAGGATAAATCTTATCTAGAGCTCATGCGCTCGCATCGCTCCGCATCAGGAGCGACGAAACATGGCCGGACATGGCCTCGAAACCAGACACGTCTCACCCAACCTTGTCCCGAAACCCAGCATGTCCTCCAAGTAGTAAGAATAAATGGAGCGCCATGCGTCAAAACGCAAAGGACAAACGCAAGGAGAAGGAACTACAGATTGGGACGACAATGCTTCACCTACCCGATAAGGCGTTTTTGAGAAAAGACGACGACGATGCCGCCGACGAGAAGCTAGGCCCAAACATTTCAGCCAATGAGGCAAAGATAACCGGACGCTGGGACACGACTCTCGTTCTGGCAAGTCATCAGGTTAGTCTGGATATTATCTCGCTGCCCTTGATTCTCGACGTGCTGGGCATTGAAATGGTGATCATAGCCATTGTTGCAATGGGCATCGTATCGTGGTACACGGCCTACGAGCTGCTTCACTTCTTCCGCAAGCACCCTCATGTTGTCAATATGGTGAACGTGACGGGTGTGGTGGGTGGTGTACCCTTGATCATCTTTGACATCTGCGTGCTGGTCAAGATCTGCTTCATCATGGATCCGCGATTGTGAACGAGATCTATTGCGCTGAACAAGCTGTCGAACCATGCGGCTTGCACGGTGGGATTTGCGGCTGAGTCCTCTATCTGACGCGGTGATGTCGTGGCGCTCGTGGGCTTGCCCTCGACGGCGAGCATCTTGGTTGCGATGCTCATTGTCAGTATTAGTCTGGGGGTTTTGTGTCCAACGGCTGCCCGTCGGGATAAGTATCAATCAGTTCAACTACCCTTCAAAAATATTGATTTTTCGTTGCCCTCGCTAGGGATGGGACGAGAAGCTCGTGTTTGTCGAACGGCCATCCTTTCCGTATGCTGGAAACGTGGGCTTCGTGTCACACATGGCTGAGATGGAACTTGGGCAGAGTTTTATTCCAACCCTCACGTTCCTGCGGATGTTTTCCATGGTGCTGTACGTCTTCACTGCGGTGGCTGTTTGTTGCCTGTCGGGACAATACACCGCGTCCTTTGCTCTTGGCTCTGCAGCCACTGTTCCTGCCCAGGTGGCGTATGCAGTCGTCCTGATGGCCATCAAGTACCTCTACGTGGTCGTTATTCGCGCATGAAGTCGACACACCAGCTCACAGATAGTCTTGCGAAATCCTGGACCAGATGGTTGACTTGTGCTGCCGTATTCTGGAGGCTCTCCTTTCCTGATCGCCAATGCCATCCCCGTTTTCGACTCCATCCTCGCTTATGCCTCGGCCACAATTGGCATCAGCGGCGTATTTTGGTACCATTGCAATTGGGAGGACAAGTTTGGGAGGGGGAATATTCTGCTTGTCGTTGTGAACGCGTTGCTCATCTTGCAAGCCATGTTTATGAATAGCGTGGGCTTGTGTACGCCCATGAGCCATCTGGCTGCTATTTGCGGCATTGGGCGGCGCTTTTACGTCTACGGATAACTCATTGCTCTAGCTTTTGGGCGTGCAGGGTCTGGGGTCTGATGATATATTATCGGTTTAGAAGAGCGACGCGGACGCGAGGAAGGCATTTGGCAACTAGATAATTAGTTTATGACCACCGTTCGTTGAGTGATCTGAACTTGATACACTTGGAATTGGTCTTATCGAGAGATTATCTTGCCCTTCCCGCCTCTCTCGTCTTCTTGTGCGACATCGCTGCTGGACCGGCATGTAAGTACCTACCCGCCTACAATTGGGTACCTCAGTACGTTGGTAGGTTGCAACCTACTAGGTACTTGGAGCACTTACTCTTCGCCGAATTGAAGAGAGTTGGTTCGTACGAGTTGGTTGGTACGATGACTTGACCAGCGGCTTCACCGCTCTGGAAGGGGGACCAGCAAATGCACTGTACCTTGAGCGAGCCGTTGTGCGATACTCTGTGCATAGGTAGTCGACCGGTGTTTAATATCTGCCTCCAAACCTCTCTCTGGCTGGGTAAGCGTCGCATAGGTGTATCGCTTTGCCGTTTGCAAGGTTGTTCGCAGTGCAGTGCTGTGTGACAATGGACTTGCCGCTTATCCGCCAGCCTCTCGTTGACAACGTCATCAAGCACTTGCCAACTGGTGTCCGGTGTTTGGTGTCCGCGAAAAGATCACATGACGCCCTTTAAGCAGCTTCTTTTTTTGTTGCAGCCAGCAAGGTTAGGGATTGCACCAGCGATGGCACTGCACATGTCGTCGTGGCAAAAGCCGCTCCAGTTGGCCTCGCCAATTCTATTCTATTCTGGCCTCAGCTTGAGAGAGAGCAGTGATGTGGATGTCATATCGATACCAGCCAGACCTGCAGGTTTCACAGCTGTCTCCCCTTCAGACCACAAAGCCGCTGCTGGTTTGTTGCCTCCACCTCCACCTCCACCTCCACCTTTCCCTCCATCTTCATGACAAGCAACTGACTAGATCCCAGATCCCAGATCCTATATTCCAGACACTTCAGTACTCTATAATTCATCGAATCTATATTTCATCGAACTCATTTCGCTCCACTCACTCTCCACGCCTCTTTGAACATCAGATCAGAGGCTGCATTTGCGAGCGCCCTGTGGTGTGCTATGTATGTCGCTGTCGGTTATCTCTGACGTGCATCCTCCATCGCAATGTCGTTGCTCAGCATGGCAAACGAGCTATTGCTCAACACTGTACAGTTTCTCGACTCTGAGCGCGACATAGATGCGCTGGCCCGATGCAATAAACGACTTTACGGTCTTCTCATTGCCCACCTCTATCTCTTCAATGTGCGGCACTCAGATGCATATGGCCTGATCTGGGCAGCCGAAGAGGGTCGCCTGGACACTCTGAACCGCGCAATAGCTGCGGGAGTACGATTGCAGGACCATGCGCTCTTGCACACGGCCGCCAGAAACGGTCACAAGGCCTGCGTGGATCTACTGCTTGCTTTGCCGGGCGTCGATATCAACGTGAGAAACGACGAGGGATTGACCGCGGTAGATGCAGCATCGCGGAATGGCCATCTTGATGTGGTCAAGTCGTTCTTGGTCGCTGATGCTGACCTGCGAGCAAGCACGCATGGAAAGTCGACGCTCCACTTCGCTGCCCGATTTGGCCACACTGAAATCGTGACACTTCTCCTTGCACATGGAGCAGACGTGTCCAAACTGAGCGACCATGGCTATACACCACTGCGTTGTGCCGCCTTAGAAGGACATCATGATATTGTGAAGCTGTTGCTTGAGCACGGCGCCAACGTTCACGCCACTGCTAGCGAGGATTCCTTCACACCGTTGCACTTGGCGGCGCTATCTGGCCACGACCGCGTCGTCAAGCTGCTGCTAGATCACGGTGCCTTAACAGATTTTTTTACCCAGGATGCTTATACGGCATTGATATTGGCTGTCGAAAGTGGCAATGTGGCCAGCGTCAAAGCTCTTATTGCAAAAGCTGCCGATGTGAATCTCCACGGCGAAAATGGCTGTAATGTGGCCTCCGACAACGGATTCGTGAAGACTGTGCAGGTTCTGCTGGAGAGCGGCGCTAATAACGTCGACTTGACTTTCAACAGAGAAGGCTGGACTCTGCTCAGAACTGCGGCTGTATGCGACAATATTGACATGATCGATCTCCTGCTTGCTCATGGAGCCGACGTAAACGCAACAGATGATGATGGCTGGTCTGCGCTACTCCATGCAGCCAGACACCGTAGACGCGATGCAGTCGAGGCGCTGTTATGCCACGGAGCCGATCACTCCGCAACGAATCGGTTTGGTAGCACGGCTCTTCACCTAGCGAGCATAGAGGGCAATGTGGACATTGTAAATCTTTTACTTACCAGTGGCGCCGACTACACAATAGGGGACAAGAGCGGCTGGAGTCCAATGCACATGGCAGCCCGTGCCAATCGTTCGAACGTTGTCGAGTTGTTCCTCAGAATTCCTAGAATCGATATCAATGTGCAAGATCACAATGGGCGAACACCATTCTATCATGCCGTCATGAGAGGCCATGTTGATGTGGTGAATGTTTTTCTCGCTCACGGCGCGTCAGTCGCCATTCCTGATTATTATGGTGCCTTGCCCATCTATGCCGCCGTCAGAAACGGCCACAAGGCTGTTGCACGCCGACTGCTTGCCGCCGATAACTACGACAACTGTCAGTTGGATTGCTTCGGCTATAGCTTGCTCGCCTGGGCGAAGCGCAGCCGCTCGTTGACGCTCATGCAGCTTGTTCGCCAACATGTGCAACAGCAAGATGCCGTCGCCATGAACCCGAGTGACGAGCCGGAAACCCCCTCCGGATTCGCTATTATACATTGTCCGTGCTTGTGCAAAGTTTGCACTCGGCGCACCGCTCCTGGCACCAATTCGTTCGAATGTCCCACTTGCGACGGTGGTTATTTCCTTGTCTGCGCAGAGTGCCATGCCGCCGGAGTGGGCTGCCGAGACAGCAACCATGTGCTGGTTCCACATTTACATCGTTTCCCCGGCCTGACTCTTATATCATGAATGATGGGCGCAAGTTCATAGCCGTGGACGGTTTGCCTTGAGTTGAATCATGATGCAGAGCATCCACGAAGTCACAAAGTAACGAATAGTAGTTGTCTGCTATCCTTTCTACCCCTGCTTTCTCTTGTTGTGATAACAAAGAGCAATAAACGGAGCGGTCAATCTATACTCTGTGTAGGTGTACTTTCGAGGATTGCCTTCTTGCAACATCCAGGCGTTTAAGGTTTTAACGAGTGTCTCGTCTTTTTTTTTCTTTTTTTCTTTTTGCGTTGTTTATCTGGGGCGGCGGTTTTCGTGGTCATGTTCCATGTTTCTTAACCTGCCATGTGTAGAATTAAAAGTCCAGCTTTCTAGAAATATTGAAAAGATGTCTATACGGTAATATACACGGACACCCACAAAAACACCACTGGCAGGCCGAATTAATTCAGGTTGCTTCCAAGAAACTATCCATTGCATGGTCGGGAGTCCCTCAATGCTCTTATACTGATTGCTCCAACAGCCGTGTTTCGCCATCGTTTTCTCTCGTTTTCCCCTTCTTCTCCCCTCCGCACTCTCGCTCGCATGCGTTGTTTTCTTATTTGACATAGTTGCAGGAGACTGATGAGCCGTGGATGGCGCAGTTGGTGGAGACCTTCATGGTATTATCGTCACGAATGTCAAAGAGATCAGCGCCCTGGGGGGTGTAGATTCCCTTGGAGCCCTTGGCCATGGCGTTGCTGATGGTGATGCTGCCAAAGTCGGCAAAGGGGACCATGTGGCCGCTGTTGGTGAAGTCTGAATGGAGTGAGTGGGTTAGCATTCTGGTTACCTGCAATCTTTTCTTTTCTTTTTTTTTTTTTTGGTGTTGGACAGAGTTCATACCTTCCACAACCCACTCAGCGGTGGTGCCGCAGATCTTGGCAGGAGCCTTGGGAATAGTCTGCGAGACCTTTTGTCCGGTGGTCAAGTTCTCGAGGCTGGCGGTGCCGGAGGAGAGGGAGGTGGCGTCGACGACCATCTTGATCTTATCACCAGCCTTGACCTTGAAGTTGTCCCAGGTGTGCGAGTAGGCGGGGAACCACTCGTACCAGGCTTCGAAGTGGCCGTCTGCGAAGAAGGACACACCGGTCTGGAGAATGGCCTGGGGGCAGTCAGCGCCGTCGATGCCGACCCACGCGGCGGCGGCGGCGTTGCCCTTGCCGCTGACCTTGGGCACCGTGAAAGTTCCCTCGACGTAGTGGAAGCCCGAGTCGGTGTAGACGGCTCCGGCCCAGTTGGGGGAGTAGAACGGGGCGCCGGCGGCTCTGGGGGAGATGTCGGCGTTGAAGGCGGAGTGTAGGCGAGGACGGCTCTGCATGCGGTTGCTGTTGGGGAGGGCCGAGGCGGAGGCCGTGCTGAGCAGGCCGACTAGAGTGAGGAACTTCATGTTGTTGTTGGTTTGTGTCTTTTGGTCCGGGTGGAAGGGTGATGAAAGGAGTGACGGGAATCGCAGAATGAGCAGATATTAAAGAAACGGATGGTTTGAACAGAAAAGAGACTAAAGAGAATGATTTGAACAGAATGAAACTAAAAAGAGTGTATGAAGATGAAGAAAAAAGACTGTAAACAATGGGAACATGAGAGGCGAGACGAGCACAACTACAAGATGAGTTCTTGCGCCGTCTTATAGCAGAGACCCTGACACCAAGCACTCAAACCCAACTTCATGCGAACCCCTCCCCCGCTCCTTTTCCGCCAAAATAGTAAACGAGATCCATGTTTCGAAGAAAAGGTCCAAACATCTCGACACTCCCATCTCTCTCTCTCTCTCTCTATGAAGCGTCCAGGCCCTTTCCCCAAACATTCCGCCCTACAAATTCCCGTACCATGACGTTAGCCAGCTCCCGAATTACCCACGACCCACCAGACTACATTTCGACAAAAGCACCCACATAGCAGCACTAGATATTAGATCGGGAACCGTGGGGCGGCCCCCCAACGTCTCATCCCTCCCATCCCTCCCCCCTTCTCCTTCTGGAAAACACCAAGCGCAACGCTCCCCCAAACCTGATTTTTCCAAAAAAGCAAAAAAACGTGAAATACATAGCAGGAAAGCCCTCCCCACGGCACACACCCAGAGAACGGTGTCGCTGCTCGGGCCCCCCTCATGGTGGAGGACCTTGGTGATCCTTCTTTATTCCCTATTCTATTTTTTTTTGGTTGGCCCACTTGGGGCTTCGCCGGGTAGGGCGAAATGAAAGGATTGGGAGCGAGTTTTGTCCTGCTGGGACGGGGATTTTCTGTAGGGTCTTTTGTTGCCGGGCTTTGGGGATTGCTGGTGGTTTGATTTATTGGCATGAGTGTCGCGTGCTCTTTGTTCTTATTTTGTTTTTGTTTATTTATTTGTTTTTTACATGCATTTTGCTGGGAGTGGTGGTTTACTTGGTTCTTGAAGAAGGGGTTGGGTCTTATATGCCCGGGGGGGGGGAGGTCGTTTCCCACGTCTGTAGGTTACAGGGCCAGAGATGGAGGTTTGATTTGGGTTGACGTGACAATTGTCTGCGTGATGGATCTGGTGATTGTGTGACTTTAGGTACAGCATTGAGCGCAATCTCCTTCACAAGCGCGTCCGTCTCCACCCCCGCTAGACTCACTCGGCTAAACAGATGAAACAGGTCCCGGATTAGAAGAATTTAGCGTCTCGTCTAGCTTGAAACGGCAGCGTGTGCCCTGACAAGGAGTCTTGACAAGCGGCGCCACACGAGACCAAGCCAGACCAGACACACGGAGCCGCACTGTCGGAGTCGGAGTCGGCACCAGCGAAGCCAGCAATCACATGCAGGTTCGTACTTGCACATGTACATATGTACATATGTGTGTATGTACATGTCATAAATATGTCTGTATGCAAGATGCAAGTATGCAGTATGCGGCCTACCCTTAACACACTCTCGAGCGAACCCTCCGTGCCGAATGCTACCAGACGCCATAAACACATGCAGAGCGCCTCCACGACCCCTTGTCACATCCTCTCGCAGTGGGAGGCAGACCCGCGGGCGGGATTTCGGAGTCGTTTCACGGTTCGCACCCGCCGGCAGTAGGCAGGAACAGGAAGGAGTGTCCGGGATTTCTCTTTTTTTTCTCCCGTCTGTCCCTGAAATCGAGTCCAAAATGAGTGTCAGCATGATGCCATGACCGTGAGCTAGCAGTCTAGTACGTTTTACGCAGCAGCAGCAGCGGGAGCGAATGGATAGACGAGAGAGGCGCTGGGGCATACATATGTGCGTATATATAGGTATGTTTTACTCGAATCGTCACCGACATATAAAACCCTTGTATGATGTTGATGTTGCCGAGGTTATGATATATGTATATACATACATACTATGTGACAACGCGCCGCAAGTATAAAGTGTACTTGAACGAACATAGCCCGACCTTGCATCAAAGCCCTTTCTGCATTACATGACCTGCATTCTCCTGCGCGCCTTTTTATTGCACACAAGAAGCCTAGATTAGAGGCCATTTTTACAAAAAGACAATACTCGCAGATTTTTGTTTCTCAAAAGATAGAATCATCAGCTAAGTGTGTGCCGTCTGACGCCATTGGAGATGGAACACCCGGTTGAGGAAACAACTGCGCAAAGATGCTTTTATATTTCGTTCTAGATCAAATTGAATCAACGTACTCATAAAACGACTATCGTACGCTCTGAAAGCCCGCCCCCTCGTGGGTTTCACACCGAGTTTGGTGATGGTGATGGTAGTGATGATGGGATGCCGGTAGACTGTGTCTGTGGCCTGCTCTCGCTATTTATCTCCTTCTTTCTTTTTTTTTATTCTAATATTATTAATAAATTTCTTCCATTTATTTTTCTTTATTTTATTACATTCTCTATTGTTATATTTATATTTATGTTAGTTTTATCATATTATTCATATCCATTCCATGATCCTTACAATACTTTCCCCGTAGCCAACACTGTTCCGCCCCTGTGAACACCCATCCCCCCACACAGGGCGTTTCTGTTCCCGAGCCCCGGCCACGAAATGACACGGACCGCGCTTGTCTTCACGCCCAGGGTTAAACAGACCAGGCCAGACCGTTAATCTCCAAACTGCGTATAATGCTGAAGAATCAATTTCATGCCATTTCTCACAGCGCTACGCAGAAACAAAAAAAAAAAAAAGCCACTGGCGAGGCATGCTGACCGTTTACGAAGCAAGAATAAATGGTTCCGGTCATGTTGCTGCGCTTTCTGTTCTGAAACTAAAACACTTCCGCGTAGACTGTGGCTTGTGCGAATCAAACAGGACCATTATTGTAGCAAGCATTGGAAATTTCCAAAAAAAAGAGAAAGACAAAAAAAAAACGGCTCAAAAAGACAGTAATTAAACCCCTAAGCACATAACCTATCCATTCCATGGCATAATTCATGCCCGCTCGTCCCGCATTGCGCCACATACTCCCACCCATTTGTCATTTGTTCTCTTATAAGTACTTTTGATTGCCTTTACCATTTTTTTCTCTGTATTCACAGAAATGAGAAAATAAACGTCTCATCCAAATCTTTCCCGAGATGGAAGACCAGTTTCAAAATGGCGTTCCTAGATTGCATGCATCTTCCTCGGCCTTCTTGGACTGGATCTCGTACACTCCCATTCGTCCGTCGCTGTCTCCTATGACCAGGGACTTGCTGTCGGCGGAAAAGCACAGCTCCGTCACTTTCATCAGGTGCTCAAACTGATCGCATTGCGGCTGGGAACCATTGTCCATAGCGGTGGCGTTTCGGTCTGGCCAGCACCATACTTCGAGCGCGGACATGACGTCAATGACGGCTAGAGTTCCGCGTGAACCCGCGCCGCTGGCATGGCAGTACGCCACATACCGACAGTCTGGAGAGATGCAGGACGTGCAATTGGGTATGCTGAATGTACGGGTCGAGTTTGCTGCCAGATCCCAGATCAGCACGAAGCGACTGGTCACATGGACGGGTGCAAGATTATAGCCGGGACCGCCGCCTCGAGACTCTGGAATGGGCACTGCGCGGAAACTAGCGGGGATCCAGATGGAAACCACGCTGCTGCCATATGTGCTGAGATCACAGGGAATGGCCGTCTCGAGTTCTTCATGCTGCCAGGGTCGAGCCACTCGATATGGCTTACTGCCAACAATGCCGGTGTCGTGCGTTTCCCATGCTACTAGCAACGTCTCCTTCTCGGGAGGCGGATGACCGCGTCGAGGCGGGCGAGGACCGGCAGCTGCTATCAGCAATGGGCTTGTTGCGGAGAGCGCCAACTCGGGGTACTGCGGCACAAATGGCAAGTTTGCTTCAGCGAGCTTGATAGTTCGCATGCGCACAAACGGCTTCTTCTGCCGTGTAGCTGCGTAGAGTTCAATGGCTTCTGTCTCCCCGCAGTATGTGGCAAAGCGGCCCCAGCCATGATCATACACCTCCATTTTCCCTGCCGCCCACCTGTCCGCGCCATCGAGAGTCTGGAGGCTCTTCTTCTTCTCCCAATCCCATATCTCGATACACCTGCCGAATTTGGTAGCAATCGCTATCAGCTTGGACGTCTCCGACAAGATGGCATGGCTGCGAATCAGGTAGTCTCGGCCCCGAGAGCGGGCCTCGGTGTATGAAGAGAACTTGATGTTATTGAGCAGGGCGCCATTTTGCAAATCCCACACCCTGATGTGGTGATTGCCGTGTTTACTTGCTAGTATGGAAGAAGAGGACGATACATCAAGGTAGTAAACGCGAGTGTTTTTGATGCGCTTGTCATCAGAGACGACGAGACCCTTGAAATTTAGCTCGAGGGAAGACAGCTGGGAGGACAGGTCGCTATGTCGGTAGTCGGAAAATGCAGTAAAATGTGTCGACGCCGGAGACGTCCAAGAGAACGAACCGCTCGGGGCGGCACTTATACTTGCCGACCGGTCCGAGTATAGGGATGAGCGGTTGCTGCTGGCTATGGAATGTTCTGATGATGGACGTCCGATGGAGACCGATGAGCCATTTGCTTTTGGTGGTAGGGCAGGCAGTGGCTTTGTCGGAGCAGGATACAGGCTATAGGTAGGAAAATGATGCGTGGATGACGCGTTAGAGGGAGTGCGTCTTGCCAAACGTCGTGACTGTGTTTCCTCAGACGTAGGGGGTCGCCTCAAGAGACTTTCGTTTGTACGTGTCTTGTGAATATCCATGGTGGTGGCGAAACTGATGTCGGACTGAACAGAGGGTCTTTTTGCGAATGGATCGCTCAACAGATAATCGTCGTTGTTGCTGTTGTCGTATGAGCTCACCATCTCCATCTCCACGTCCACGGATGTGGCGGCGGCAGCGGCAGCAGCAAGAATAGCTTCGTTCCTCGTCCTCCTGAAGCTTCGTATCTGCCCGGAGCTTGATGCGCTTAGATAGGTTCGTGGCTGGATGTGACGATTCGAGATTGAGTTTCTCCTGGACGAAAAAACAAAACAGGTACAGGGTTTTGTGCAAGTCAGTAATTCTGATGAGTCGCAGATTCCCTCGCCTATGGGAACGACGGGGTGAAAAATAAAGACAAGACACCACACACACACACACACACAGACACACGCGTGTACACGAGACAAAGAATTTGAAGGACAAAGGTTTGATGTCAACGTTGCACGAGTCTCGGCAAGGCGAGGGGAGGCGAGTGGGGGACCGCTCATGGACTTGATATGCTCACACAAACTGCTGCTCGCCAGTGGTAGACGAACTGAGTCGGGCGTCCATCCTTGGTATCCGTCTGGGGAACTCCATGACTAGAGACAATCCAGACCCGGGCTGACTCCACTGCGGGATGGATGGGTGTGTGCTTTCTATTTTGGCCCGTTTTCGCAGGGTCAGACTCAAAGCTGAGTGTCGTGGAGATTGGAAACACCCCGGAGAACAATGCAGGAAGAGGATGTCGCAGGAGCCGTTAGGTAATCCCTCCGCGATTCTCGGTCAGGCGCATGTTGCCAAGAGGTCTGCTGAGCAGGGCCACCCCACACGTTTAATATAGAAGAGAAGAAGAATGAAAAATAGCTGAAAAGGGTTTGTCCGCGGAAGAATGAAAGAAGGTTTGCTACCAGATAAGCGAGTGACGGCAGAGCCAGCGCGGCCAGCACCGCCAGCACACGCCGAGCACGTAAAGAAAGCATCGCGACTCTAGAAAGTCTCACATCTAATTTGATGCTACTAGCCAGGAGCAGGAGGCATCAAAGTTGGTAGTTGGTTGCACCAAGACCAGACTTTTCCCCACTTTTTCAGGGGGCGCATCTGCTTTTGAGGGCTGGCTAGTTTTGTGGGGCGCCGCCAATGCCACAATGACCCATGTCGCTCGATTCTCTGGACTCCATTGGCCAAGCCTCGTCTCATCCACCGCCGAAATCAGGTCAGCAGAACGGTCCCGAACAACCAACCAAGGGCTGGAACCTTCTCCTGGGGCGGCAGCCAGAGGCCACCATAATGCCAGGTCCTACCAAGCCCGGCGTTGGAACGGTTAAAGGTAATTGAGCGCAGTTGGAGGGAGGCACGCCCGACCACTGTGAAGGACAAGATGAGATGGCTCGAATGAGTCATCTCTTGAGAACGGGGAGCATTTGGTTGTCGTGGGATGCAGCACGTTGCGCAAGCACCATCTCCGGGCGGCGGGTGGCTGTCAAAAATCATGTCTGCACCAATTGTCGTGAGCGGCTGGTCCCTTGTTGTCGACTCCTCCTCGATTGCGTCTTGTGCGTCTTGTGTTCTTTGTTCTTTGTTTCTGTGTGCTCTCGGCGTTCTGGGTCCGGGATGACACAGGGATTGAGCCCACACGCTTGCCCCGCACCAACCTGAGAGTCAAGTCTTGGGCTGTGATTGGACCACAGGCAGGTTCCCGAGCTGCACCATCACGCACGGCTGATATGCATTTGTCGATGGATGGATGCCGCAAGTATAGCCGAGTCTCCACCAGATGGTCCTGGCTTTGCGCAAGACTTGGGCTGTTCTCTTCTTGCTTCTAGCCAAATACAGTCTGCCCTGCGATGAGCTGCAGATGAGCTGGAGGTGAGCTGTCACTGTTGGAACGAACGAACCAGTCGACGTGTCCACAGTCAATCCTGCACTAGGGTCTAGCTCAGAAGCCTCCCAAAGATCAACGATGGAAAGTTCATTCTGGCGTGCTAGCGTGGGAGCTTTTGGGATGGGGGCCACAACTGGCTCTCCATCTTCAGCTGTAATGATGCTAGCTGGATCGACGACAAGTCCTGAGAAGAATCAACACCATTTCCCCAGGATGTGTTCCCCAGGATGTGTTATCTGGAGAAAACAAAGAGCTACGTCCTTGGCGTACACTTCGCATTCTGCGCGCCTTTGTGCGCCTCTGGTCAGCCTAACCCGTTCAGCTACGTGGTGAGGTGGAGAGGCATGATATGATTCAAAAGACATCATTTGAGGTCAAGAAGCACCTGTTCATCAAGATAATCAAACGTCAGAAAGAAAAGAGCGCTCCAAACCAAAAAAATCAAATTGGGATGTAGAGCTACCGATCTGATGCTATTCCAGTGCAATAGTATGACGCAGCTGAAGCAAATCCTTATTTCCAACCGTCGTAAACTCCATCACGGTTATGGGTCATCGGAAAATTCATCCGATCCCATAAGGCATCCGATCATATGAGGCATGAGGCATGAGTCGCATAAGGCACGAGCTAGAGCTTGAAATTTCGGGCTCCAAATTCGCTTCTTGCATGGGTGACATAATCCGAATGAATTACTGTAAGAGTGGTGGTTTCATAGAGACTGTCCTTTATCGCGGTGTAAAAGCGCGACTCTTGCTGGTTCGAGCCAAGCTGGTATCAGGAGAACAGTCGGTGGCCAGTGCGCATCGGAGGTCGCGAGCGTGGTCGCTGGTTGCAAGTTGGGCAGGATTTCGTAGGCGCTGCTGGGGTATCATGAAGAGGGCGACCTTTCTGTTGCTGGTCTAGGCGTCGTGGCGTCGCTGCAGAAGCACGGACATGGGAGAAGCATGCCATGTTCCATATCGTGGATGTTCCAGTCAGTGATGTAGTCTCCCGATTCCATGACGACAAGTCATGGAACAGAACATGAAGCGTCTTAGTGTCTCTTTTTTAATAAGCCGGGATGAGCGTTCAAGAACCCGTCCGTGCACGGCGCAAGTGACCAATCTGCAATGCAGGATGGAGAACTCAGACCGACATGGAAATGTAATGTCTGGTAAAGTAAAATAAACACAACGCGCACCCCTTTTAAATCCTAATATATTGCTTTGATTGCTAAAAAGAAGCAATCAAGGTCATGTATGCATGTAGAAGGAGCCCAGATTCGCGGAGGACTGCATCCCGAAAAAACCCAAGGTGTGGATGCAATTGCCTTGATCAAACAAATCGCATCGCAAATAAATCCCAGCCCATCGTCCCTGTGGAGACTTTTGCCGCTACGGCAGATCCAAGACCCGACGTGTCGGGACTTGGCAGCCCAAAGTACCAGGTAACAGACGTCTAACACGGCAGATGAAAGGAGCGGCCATCTCTTTGAGGACGTAGGATGTGTTTTGCGGTGGGATAAGGCATCGCAGAGAGAGACGTGCGCAAAAGGGGAATTTGCTTCAGAAAATGGATTATCAATGATGTTGTGGACGCAGCTGTCAATTACATACGTATGTATGTGCGGTGGGTTGAAAATGATTCCCAATGGGCTCTCACACGAGAATAATGCCCAAGACCCCGTTTAAAAACGGTAGTGGGGGTCTTGCACTTTATCCTTTTGGACTGTGCTAATACTTCTTTCTATTCTTGCACAGCTTCAGACTGCGCTGCTGCATGGCAGACTATAATTATTCGTTACCACGTGATTGTTGCATCTTGCCTGTCTTCCGATTTGTTTTTTTTTTCGCTTGCAAGCACTTTACGACTGGGATTCTGATTGCCGCGGCCTTGGTACATGTGGGTGTACGACTCTGACAGAGTCTTAATTAGGCTCTGATGCAACCGATTTGGTTGGTGTCGTGGCAGCCTATTATTGCTGATTTCAAGGGCAGAAGCTAAGATGGCATTAGCATTTTGCAGATTTGGTCATCCGTTTTTGGTGGAGTCTTTTCTAGTCTTTTTTAGCAAACAACCACTGTGACCTGCCGGGCAATATGATAGGCTCACGAATTATGTTATGTTGTTTCCTGCTAAATTGTGAGTCAAAGACAAAACAGGTAGGCACTTGCAAAGAGGTCTTACAGGAAGGTGTTTACGACCATGCTGCTTTTATGAGCCCGTGGCTTTGCCGCCAACAAAACTGTATAGGTGGATAAGCTCGTCGGCAAGCCATGGGATGCAGAGTCGTGTCTGCAGCGGCCAGACAATGGGTATAGGGGAAGAGAAGCGGACGACTGTGTCGACCATGCCTGATTGATTCGCGTGCCCTTTATCAGCGGCATTCACGTCAGAACACCAAGCTTGTAACATCTACTTGGCCAGAAGAAAGACTTGAAGGTGATCTAGGAGGCGCCGGAGTCGCTGACTGCTACTTGAGTAAAGGACTATGCCCAAAATGAAGAAACCGCCCTTACCTCAAAGAGACTTGATAGATACCGACCAATATTGCGCTGTTGGAAGAGGCTATCCTGTTCCATTTGGTGTTCGGGGGCATGGCTGTGTTCATTATGACAGACGGCGTTGTTATTATTTTGCTAGCTATATTGTTCCGCCAATTGTTCGACGGTATGGAAATGGTATTATGAATTCTCTCTGTGCCGTATCCGAACCAGTCTCTAGCTGTGGGTGCTTAGGGTGATTGTCGTGGGTATTCCTAATATCATCAATGTGCTGGCCTGGCTCGTGGCTTCTTCTGTTTTCAATTCTTTTTCCTTTTCTTTTTTCGTTTCTTTTTTCGTTTGCAAGCAAAGCAGCAGCAGCGGCAGCTCAATCTCATATGCGGCGCGGATGAATTTGCCAGCGGAAGACTTTTCATTTGCAGACGCAGGCCTTTTGCTGAGTAGAAAGGCAAATTCAGAGCATTCTCCTGGGCCTATCTTGGCGGCGAGCCACCGACGGACAGTGACTCCAATTCCACAACCTGCTCAACTGCTAATGACCCTGTACCGACTCTGGCTGAGAGAATGTTTGCCGGGGTCCGAATTGGCAATATGAAGGAAGGCATGTAGTATCATACAGGAGGGGTTTATGATGCACCAGACCTAATCAGTGCGGCGTACATAAGTAGGTCAAGTATGTATCATGTACTACCGGAGGGACCTCAGCATAAAACCCGAACCCCGCTCCAGGTCAATAATTCAAGGCTCTCCCTTCATCAATACAAAATACAAAAAAGAAAAGAAAGAAGCGAAGCTGCCCCCCACCAAAAAGGTCTTGATAAAAATGTCATTAACAATCAAGAACACCATGACGACTACCTCCGCCCATCTTCGTATCGCTCGCCCAACCGACAACATCGAGGCGTTACTGCCCTTCTACTGCAACGGACTAGGCTTTAAACTATTCAACGAATTCAAGGGACACGACGGATTCGACGGTGTCATGCTAGCCCCTCCAGGCACGAACCCAGGATACCATCTCGAATTCACCTCCAAGGCTGGACATACGGTCGGAAAGGCACCTACGCAAGACAACTTGCTAGTGCTCTACCTGACCGAGCTGGATGTGTACCACGCAGCGGTTTTGCGGATGAAGGAGGAAGGTTTTGCCCCCGTGGCTAGTTTTAATCCCTACTGGGATAAGTTTGGTCAGACGTTTGAAGACGCGGATGGCTATAGGGTTGTGTTGGCGAATTTGAATTCGCCGCTGAAGCAGTCGGATGCGTGAGGTCGATTGTGAATTACGTTTTGGATAGGGAAATATTGGTTTGCGGAGTTCGAAGTTTATTTTTTTTGTTCGTTCTTCCTTCTATTTCACTTCATCTTAATTTAATAAGAAGAAAACATACTTCAATGACGCTTGAGGCTGTTATACTTGCCGCAATGAACTTGCAGATGAATGGAACAGTTTTTGTCTCGACTTGCTACTTGCTTCGAGTCTCATTTTTTTTCATCCACATACCCTGTAAATGGGATATCCAGAACCAATACATTGATGTAGGTTCAAATGTCGTTCTGGACGCTCTCTGTAGTAATCCGAAAGCATGTATTACGGCAGTCAACAACACACACAGCTCAACATTCACAAGTCCATCCGGCGCGCGAAATGCCTCTGAGTCCCTAGACTAGACAATGAAAAAGAGTAATAATGATAGAATAGAGTGAAAAAAAGAGATATCCAATGATGCAACTCATACAAAGTAGTTCAGAAACTCAGCGACGAAAAGACAGATTGAACAGGCCCGAGACCATATTGTTTGAACAAAGCATTAACTGGTGTCAAGCCATGACTATGTAATCCAAAGGCTTCAAAAAACAATAACATGAGAGCCGCACCAAAGTCTTATTGTTCGTTATTCTTCTCGTCAAGAGCAACACACAGCGCCACCATCAACGCCATGTCCACGCCCGGCGCAACCACAAGCGCGTACGTCTGCTGGTTACCGAATAATTGCCGTGCATTGAACAGTTTTCGATCAATTCTCGCCACCGTGGCACCGGTTCTTTCGCACTGGATATCGGCTCTGGTGTCCCGCCAGTTGCCCGTCATGACGAGAGTTTCTTCTGTTCCGTTGAATGATTTGAAATTGGCTGTGGCTCTTGAGCCAATAACTGCTCATGAAAGTTAAATCAGCTGTATGCTTTATTTTATTTTCCTTCCCTTCCCTTTCCTTTCTCTTATTTTGTTTTCACGCATACTCGGTGTATTGCAACGTCCGGTCTCCCTTTTTCTTTTCTCGGATGAGGCAGACACTCACGCTGAATGGAGCTTTTGATTGTGATTATCTTATTTTTATTCGGATCCTCTGCTGCATACGTTGAATGCAGATGGAAATGCTCCTTGATAATATCGTACATGTGGTTCCCCGCCATGTCGTACACCGACTTGCGACCCGAGATGGACATGTGTCTGCCTTTAATCTTCATAAAGGCTGTGCCCTGGGCGTTTGTAATGTCGAAGCTATCTCCGGACAGAGAAAGGACTTTTTCTTTCAAAACGAGCGTCTCTGTCGTTTTGGCGATGAAGTTCTGGTAGATGCCGATGGGCGGCGCGACCTGCGGGAGTTGAGCCATGATGGGCTGAGATGACGGTTCGACAAGGTGTTGTGGTGGGCGAGGCGTGGTAAGCAAAGTTTCGAGCGATTGTCCTAGGGAAATGGGCGAGATATGTTGCTTTTCAAAGATGGTATGCAGGGCAAAGGCAGATACCGTTATGACATTGATCAGGAGACATGAACGTTAGGGGAGCCGCTGTGCAGTAATGATTGGACCAGAGTTGACCGTCGCGCGTGACGTGTGCCAAGCTCTGCCAGCACTGCCCAAGGTTCTTCGATGTTGATGGCCGCTGTTTGACATTCTCGTTCACTGCATTCACGCTACATGTACCCACTCTCCAATAGCAAGCGTGCATCATCCCATTCGCGCGCCTGTTCTCTGTGCACTTTCAAGCAAACCTACGGCTCTCTCAAGCGACAGCTCATGTTTTTTAGCCACGAACAACATCACGTTTATATGCCACATCTCGCCAATGCGATACAGATCTCGTCCCCCAACACTACAACATGCTAAGTGAGTGTATGAGCAGCATGTGATATATTGTTGTTGGGAGGAAGAAAGGCTCCATTGAAACTGTTGGCAGAGCTGATGCGTGCTAACGTGAGCATTCTTATTCCGGAAACTATTGATCACCCTGGGAAGCAAACAAGACAAACCTGTGACCCGGGAATCAGGAGACGAGGAGGAATCCAAGACCAAATGAAAAACAGATCGTCTCACCAAGCTCCAGGATCAAGGCTGCCGGTCTCAGGCGCATCTGCTCCGACAACCTCCATTCGAATACGGACAAAAAATGAGAGGGGTTGAGCGATCATGACGGTCATGTTTGCGATTAGTCAAAGGATAGGAAAAGACACGGATCTGCATTGATCTCTAAGTCTGGACACGGAAATGTCAGCAGAGTCATGAGAATATTGGTGACTGGAACTAACCCTAAGCCTTGAGACTGCCCAAAGTCCTGGACACTTAGAGTGGTAAACTTCTATAATCATTTGGTCATCGGAGTGATTACTTGCGTTGAATATGATATTGTCCATGATTTTGACAATGTACAAGTATATGCACCGCGCAAGCCTCAAAATTGGCCAAGGATTTTGACGAACCGTATGTTTGCAAAGTGCCTCGCAACCTCTGCTCGTAATAGCCCGGATTAGTGATCATGTTTGGAACCCCAGACGATCGGCCGTCAAGGTATTACCCCGGTGACCCCACGCTCTCCAGATTTTAGACGTTTGTGTTAAGACAATCCTGGCTTATACTTTCGGCTATAAACGAGAAGCCTAGTCGATTGGATTCGAGCTCGCCTCCGTAGTGAATAACAGTAGCATGAAATGTCAATGGTCTGACATGGCTGCATTTGGGGACTTTTGGAAGTGGCCTTGGTTATTATGAACACCATAATGTGAAATTCGTCAGCAATTCTTCTGTGTCCATCAGAAAGACTTCATGGAGGCAGTGCAATATCTAAACGGCTGTCGAGCATCAAATGAAATGCGTGGCCGTCGCCGGAGAAGCCTCGCGGAAGGGGGGCCGCGTGTTCTGCCAGGCAAGCCCACGTTCGCTTTCTTCCCGTGCGTTGATCACGAGAAAGCGCCTGAAGGCGATGATCGAGTTGACTATGCGCGCAATCAATCATTCAGTCTACGACAACTTACAGTTGGCCTAAAAAAGTCTCGCCATGAGTGAAGCCAAAGGGCAGGGCGCGTGCACCCTCCTTGGATAGGGCTGACATGCTTCACCACATGTGTCACCCAAGATATCGGCAGCATTCGAATGCTACTTGCTGCAGGATGTTACAAATCCACAGTCCATGCATGAGGACCGAGGCTCAATATTTAGGCTTGCGGGTTGCACTTTGTTCGTCCTTTCGAGCCCACCCTAAAAATAAACGTCGACAATGACGCGGCTGCTCCAGATAAAGAGCAAGTTGTTTGCCTGATGGTAGGAACAGGGGATATAATCGTGGCGCAAAGCCCAGCCTCCGGTTAAAAGCAATATTGCACAGCCGCTACCAGCCCACCGGGTCGTGATTTCCGCATCGACATGTCTTTCTCAGGCCAAAACATGTCGGAACCTTTGATCTTCTCACTCTCATACGCACACGCGCATATTCTTTTTTTTTTCTTTTTTTTTTTTTTTTCAAAACAAAAATAAAATTAAACAAGACACGATCACATCAGCTACGTCCCCTGACGAACTATGTTAGTCGAAAGGATGATTGGCAATCCTTCAGCGAGTCAAAATTCACCAAGCTGTCAACCGGGGTAAGCATAAACCCCCACTGATCCGGCATGTTCGGACATGGAATCTGACTGACGAGATGCCGCCCAGTTAGAGTGCTGTTGGTACTTGAAATCGTCACGAGACATCTAGCTCAGTAAGCTGGCGACCCTCAATACAGACAACGTTAAAATGGATAATGCACGAACGTGGCTTCATCACCCAGGTCATATGGTTCTAAGTCAAAGTGTCTAAATATGGATCCGGAACCTTGAAACCTTGATGCGACGTTTGAAGCCGGCAGCCGAAAGGTAGGGCTGTTCGGACAGTGCGGAGAGAAGCTGAGTACCAGACGCCCGCATCACCGCGCCCGACTTCCTCCAAGGCATCTAATGGCAGTATCGCCATTTTCTCAAGCTCGTCTACATGCGCCCGACGACTATGACGGTTTGCTAGAAGCTTGCTGATATACCTTGGAGCAGGCTGGAGACGGTGCATAGTGCACCGCCGAGCTCACGATACGAGGTTGCGGCTAAATGAGATGTTCGGAAATCGAGGACGCGAAAATACTCCGACGGCCTGACTTCATCGGTTCTTGTTTTGCGGTTAAATTGCGAAGGATCGTGGATACAATCGGTATAAATACCGCCGTTGGGTTCCCGCCAAGCAGACATCTTTGTTTCTGGCAAAGGTTCCTTTTTCCACTCCTCATCATTACAGCGGCGCTGTAAGCACATACCGACATTTTTCTCCTTATAACAACCGCAACATGAAGTTCTTCACAGTCACTGTCGCAGCTCTTGTGGGCGTTGCTTTGGCTGCGCCGACGGACAATCAGGCCTGGTGCCAGCCCGGTACCTACCAATGCGACCCTAACATGCCCAACGGCTTGCCCGGCTGGGATGTCTGCAACACGAGTGGACAGTGGGTTGTGAGTAGCCCCGATGGCTGTTGAATCTGCGAGAGTCATGTCACAATATTTCTTGCAAGGTGCTAACCATTCCGATAGTTCGCTGGAAACTGCCTCAACGATACCAAGTGCATCTTCAACAATGCAAACGGCAGTCCTTACTGTGTTTAAACCTAGAATGTTGGCCAACCTTTCATACGACTTTCCGTTCTGTTATGTCGTGTGGTTTTGTGAGAATTTCGGCCACAATTCAATTATGAGAAAATGCTCTCAATGATGGACTGGGTTATGTGGAATGTAGCTAGATGATATTGATGATTTTTTCAAAGTCTTTGAGCTTCATTTCTTGCTGGATGTGCTAGAAATGGCTTGTCGACGAATCTAGATCGGTCATGGCTCGATAATGATGATAATATTTCGATTATGCTTGTTCACTTTCGACATGTGTCATCAGGGGGCTAGTACGTGCTCAATTGATGGTTGTTGCTGGCGGTTACCTTGCCTACTCTTTAGGTTATCTTTGTTTTTTAATGGCAGCGATGTATTGAGTAGAGGATGCGGAGTGTTGTTATCACCTTTGTTGTACGAGATGTTCACTGGGCAACATGACTGAGTCGTCGTTCTCATCTACTTTCTTGATACTTGAGCTGTTGGGACAGCTTCCACCCATTCTCGCAACACTACAGAGAGCTAGTTGCTCGATGTCGACTTCTAAGCATGGGCGAAAATTATGTGTTGATAACCAATGGGTGTCAAACGCATCGATGGACAGCGGGTTTTAGTGGTTCGAGATTCTGAATACTGCTGCTCGTCAAGTGATTCATATCTGTCGATTGAAGGCTGAAATCTACCCTGGGGCTGACGGCCGTAGAAACCAATATTTGACAAGCCGTCGAGGACCTAACCTGCAGTGATTTGAGAAAACCAGCGATTCATGATCTGATTGTCCCCTCAACGATTTGTGCAGGCGCTTGCTGTTGCAAAGAGCTCGACCATTAAAGACCAGGTACAAATGTGGATGATTCGGAGCGCAGGATGATAATCTTTGCGAGACTGGGGACATTTTGACGTGTTTTCTTCACCGATGTTTTTCAAACGGCAAGGACCAACAAAACCAACGAGTCCCCGCAATTCCTCGGTGGGCAATTGAGGTAGAGCGATCTATAAATACATCCGGGCCTGGTCAATAGTATCGTGGAAGCCATTTCTTTGCGATCGCTCTGCTACCAGTATTGTCGACAAACTAAATTCCTTGACTTTCAATCAACGTCGCAAACCGCACTCTTTTCACTTCTCCATGGCCATGTTAATTTTATATTCGCCGACTATCCCTGTTGCTGCGGCTTTCCGACCATCCGGCCATCCGAGGACCGAGACTGCCGCTCGTGAGGAGGTATCGTGAGCGTGACTTCTGGAACGGTGCCCTATTGTGTGAATTGTCGCAAGATCGACCGGTTTGTGACGTGGAGAAGAGCTTGCTGAAGTCGAGGAAATTGACCCAGGTGTGCTTTGCTGTTGTAAGTTTTCTCATGATGGTGATGAGCGTTTCATTGCTAAAAGTGCCTTGGCGATACAGGATGTCTCAGCTTTATTAGGTGTCCTGGGACAATGATACGTTTCTGGAAAGGGTCGCGCGAAAATCTTTCCGCGGCCCTCATCCCGCCTTACCCAGTGTAACATAATCCATTGTACACCATGAACTTCGAGAGTTCTCTGTCAATATATTGGTGAGGCCTGAACGAGAAAGTCTGGTCTACCAAGGCTAGGTCTCTCATCTTCAAAGAGAAAAGACGTTGAAAGGGCCTCAAGGCCACATACTTGGATAAATGACTAATCCATCAGCGGAAGACAGCGGATATGGCGCGGCTTGATGAAGTTCAGTTTCCTCGTGCTCGATAGTAGCTGAGTAAAGACAGTGGTTTATTAGCGTGTAGCGCGGCCCGACTTCGATCTGCGTGCTAGCGTGAATTCGTGATTTTGGCAAGTCGTTAACAAGCCGGCATCGTCGTCCATGGTTGCATGCATCGACCCTAGTGAGAGCAAAGCATGCGGCCAGGGCCCAGCACCCGAGTTCGATGTGGGTTCTTTGGGCCGGACTTGCATGGAGGAGACCAAGAAGCGGAAGACGACATGAGGCATCCTGCGGATCTGACCCGGATGCGGCCTTGGACCCGCAGAGCTGCTGTCTGCTATCGCCAGCCAGAACATGGTTTGTGGCTGTCGCCTTCTTGTCCGCTTTGAGATGGCGGTATTGTGCCAATGCCGAGCGACGGCTTTTACGTATTCGTTGCGGCGGTGTGGATGATGCGAATCGCAAGGAAATCATGTCGGAATCAAAATTGAAGACGATAAGTGGTCGTGCAGAACCTGTGCAGAAGGTCTGTCGAGTCTGGTCTTCTCCACTCGTCAAGACTTCAACGGAATGGACTGCGGGAACCAATAGAAAGAGAGATGAATGTGAGCAACTTGGCGGATTTCGGACCCGGTGAAACGAATGTGGGAAGCATGGGCCCGGCTCGAGCCTTGGAAACAAAACATCATCCATCCAAAGATCAATGATACATTTAGATTCCACCAGAAGACAGCCCGCTGTTCTAGAATGTCAAACGATCTGCTTGACCCTGCCTCGGTCAGACGACGGGTTACAACCTGAGGCACATCCTGAGGCACACGCCGAGGCACACCAGACGTGAGACGCTGCTCAATCCTCATGCGTCTGTCAACTTCGCATGCGCGCACATTGGGACCCTGACAATCCGTCCCTGGAAACCCGATGCTCGGTGATGAATGAAGCAACTCGACCTCGATTGTCTTGCATGTGGGTATTCGGAGGCATTCGCAGCCTCCAAGTACGAGACTTTCAGGAAAAGCTAGCTTATCGAGAAGGCGGCCATTGCATGACACGACAGTGACCACCAGCTCACCATGCTGACCACACCCCCCCTTCACCAACTGCGGCCAAACTATGCTCAGCTCGTCGATCCTTTCCCAAAGCTCATTCCTCCGTATTACACGGCCCTGTTTTTCTTTCTTTCAAAGCTGACAGATCTCCGCATAACTGCAGTCGGACCCACCCCCGAGATAAAGGAGGTTCGCACAACTTGGCCAACGCCACAGCCATCCGACTCGTCAAAAACGGGGAGCTTGCTTGATATGCCTGATACGCACCCGTCGAGGTCAATCGTCCTCGCCCCTTGCTTGCAGAAACGACCAAGAACACGCCGCCCTTTTAACCAGAAATGTTTGCATGTTTCCAAAAGCGGTCCACGTCCGTCGGACGCCGCAAAGCGAGGGAGGATCTGAACGATATGGTTCTTGGATGCGATACGACAACTGCCCAGCTGCCCACTGGTGAGATAAGGTAGCGTCCAGATCTGTTGGCTGTAGGCCTCGCGCTTGACGACGTATCTCAGTATTTCGCCGACTTGACCGTTGAGGCATGAGTCATATTGTTGCGGCTAGCGAGTGTTTTCGTCCGGTCCTGGGGTATCAAAAGATGACCAGGTGATCAAAATGTCCGCTACCGAACCTAGAAATGCGGGTGAAGAGGAAGGTGGTCAACTGCTGCTGCGGCGTGGCCCCCATGATGATTGTTGGGCCGCATTGGCCGGTCGTACGTACTCTGCACTTTTTGCAGGGTCCTTTGTTGACATTAGAGAAGTTCCCAACCAATCTGGCCTCGAGAGGTCATGTACTTGATAAAGACCACCAGGCCATGAACACACAAGTGGGTGTGAAGTCCGGGATCCAACATCTCTCTCCCCACCCCCCAGCGCAGTGTATCACAAAGCTGCCGATCGTTTTATAACGGCGAGGCTGCCGCTTCTACTGCAAGCTTTGTACTGCCAGTCGCGGCTCTGACAGCCAAAAATTCAAACCGATTGTTTTGTCTTCTTGCAAACTACCTTCATACCCTCCTGCAACCAAAGGCTTTTCTTGCGGCTCGCTTTCGCAATACCGCTCCGAGTTTTGCTGTATATCTGCGCGGCAACACGCACCCAAGTCGCAATGGCAGAAAAGCCAGATCACGGGCCCTTGGCCGATGAGGAAAAAGGGCATACTCAAACTTCGTATGAAGGCACCAGCCAGGTCATGACCAAGGATGTGATTGCCTGCGAAAGACATCCCGATTTCTTCACCCGAAATGGCATGACGATTGAGTCGTTCAAGAAGGCGCATTATGGAAAGGGCCTTGTGGAATTGGAACGCCCTATGAAGGCTCGGCACCTCAACATGATTGCCATCGGTGGTTCCATCGGCGCGGGCTTTTTTGTTGGATCTGGCAGCGCGCTGGCTAATGGAGTAAGCAAAGCAGTCTGGTGTTGTGAAGGGTTTCCTACGCCGATATGATATGGGAAGCTGTGAAACTAATACATTGCCACACAGGGACCTGGCTCATTACTGATAGATTTTCTGATTATTGGAATCATGATGTTCAACGTTGGTGAGTGTTTAATCTTCTTCTAGCATTTTTTTTCGATGAACTTTGCGATTGGAGCTTTGCGCCGGGTTCGATCAATTCTTCCGGATCCTTGCTGCGCGTCGGCCGTCAGACTTTTCATATTTTCTCTGGCTAACAGCTGCGCATAGTTCATGCTCTTGGAGAACTCGCCATCCTATTTCCCGTGTCCGGAGGTTTCTACACGTATTCGGCGCGCTTCGTTGATCCGTCTTGGGGGTTCGCTATGGGCTGGAACTACGTCCTGCAGTGGGCTGCCGTGTTACCACTCGAATTGACCGTGTGTGGCATAACGATCCAGTATTGGAATCCTGACATCTCCGTGGGTGTCTGGATCGCCGTTTTTCTCGCCATTATTATTATTATTAACGTGTTCGGAGCCCTCGGATACGCCGAGGAAGAGTTTTGGGCATCGACCTTTAAGCTTATTGCCATTGTTATTTTCATGATCATCGCTCTCGTCCTGGTTTGTGGTGGGGGACCGAAGGACGGGCGCTATAATTCGTACTGGGGTGCCCGATATTGGTACGACCCAGGAGCCTTTAAGAATGGATTTAAAGGCTTCTGTTCGGTATTTGTCACGGCTGCTTTCTCGTTTTCCGGCACTGAACTAGTCGGCCTCGCTGCAGCAGAGTCAAAAAATCCAGCAAAGGCAATGCCTTCCGCTATTAAACAGGTCTTTTGGCGAATAACTTTATTCTATATTCTTGGTCTGTTTTTTGTTGGCCTATTAGTTGACGACCGCGATCCCAGTCTGCTGAGTGCTGGAAGTTATAACGACCCTAAGGCCTCGCCGTTTGTGCTTGTAGGAAAGTACGCTGGTCTTCATGGATTCGACAGCTTCATGAATTTAACGATTCTCGTTTCGGTCCTATCCATCGGAGTGTCCGGTGTTTATGGAGGCTCTAGAACTCTGACGGCTCTTGCCCAGCAGGGTTATGCCCCAAAGCTGTTTAGTTATATCGACAAGTCTGGCCGGCCGTTGTTCTCTGTCATTATTCTCATCTTGTTCGGCTTTATTGCCTTTGTCAGCCTTAGCTCCGACGGCGCTACTGTTTTCAAATGGCTACAAGCAATATCCGGTCTTGCTACCCTCTTCACGTGGGGTTCGGTCTGCTTGGCGCACATCAGATTCCGCAAGGCGTGGGCCTTTCAAGGACATACGCTTGACGAGATTCCTTTCCAAGCTGCCGGTGGTGTTTACGGGTCCTACTTGGGTCTCTTCCTTTGCGTTATCGTACTTATAGCTCAGGTTAGTTCAGCCGGCCACCCAATTTTTTCCTCTTCTTTCGTCTTCATTGGAGAAGAAACATTGAATGCATCTTGCTAACCTCTTCAAAAGTTTTATGCTGCCATTGTGGCCGGCCCGGGCCAGTCTGGAATGGCCACGGCCGAGGAATTTTTCTCGGCATACCTTGCGGCGCCGGTGATTCTGTTCTTCTGGGCAATCGGCTACTTGTGGAAGCGCGAGGGATGGATTCGAACACACCAAATCGATATCGATACCGGACGGCGAGAAGTAGATTGGGAGCAAATCAATGCCTACCGAGCCAAAATCGCGTCCTATCCTAGATGGCGACGGATTCTCCACAACACTTTCTAAAAAGAGCCATGAAGTGGGACCTCAAACATGCCGTGAACGAGGCAAAAGACTGTTGTGAGCTTCCAATTTCGGTCATCTAGATTTATTACAGTATATATCCATAGTCAATATTAAAACTCTATCAATATGCGGATTCGAGGCAGGCTTCCGTGCGATCTGTATACCCCACTTGCAAGGCAGACACCAGCAGCTGCAGAGACCTGGTTAATATGTTGAATGTTCATATTTAATTCATAACCTGCCGCAACACGTGAAATTGTCCTGTAACTGTTGTATTTGCCGCGGTAAATCCTTGATGTGGCATTTCAGGGCGTGTTGTGCATCCACGTAATGAAGGCGCGGGTGTTGGGAAGGAAGTTTTCCGATTACGCGTTGAAGGTCGTGCGATTTGGTCTACCACGTGGTCATTACACCTTGGCAGGTGACGCCCAGTTTGTTCTTGACCGTTGACGCAGCCAATATGGACCACTGTGCTGTAAATAATCGACTGAGACTTGAATTATTGACCCAGGCTCCGGCACTTGCCTCCAGGACTGGACTCTGGAGATACATACTAGGTACTTATGTACAGATGTACATATATGGGCCCTGACCAACAAGTGCCCGTGACGTCATAATGTCTATTCGGTGCTTTTGGCAGTGCCAAGCACAGAAGGGGGGCAGGCCACATGTCAGCGGGTAGTAGCGACGTCAACTCAGCTCAACACCTCGATCCCCATCCAGCTTCCTTGTCATCATCCGTTCGAGCCTCCCGCCTCCGACAGCCCATAATGGCTGGCTCGAGGTATTTCCTCTGCATACTGCTCGTCGTCTTAGCAATTGCCAGCACTGCCTCTGCGTTTGGCGCGGGCGCTGTGCCCGCCGACAGCGAGTTCAAAGAATTTGTGTGGAGACACGGTGACATCGCCGAGGTCCTACGTTTCTTGCCCGTCAGCTTCATCACTCAGCAAAGCTTCACCAGACTCCAGCGGAGGCAGATCTACTTTGGAAACTGGCTTCGCGATTTCTCCCAGGTGGTCGACACGACATGTTTGGAGAATGTCCCCGAGCCTGTTCTCCGAGCCATTGTTTCCGTCCTGGCCATGCTGGAGTTTGGCTTCGCGACGGACGAATTCGAGGTCACCAGAGAGCGACTGGGATGTTATACCCACGTTGAACATATCGACAACCCACGCGGATACGATAAAAATGCCAAGGACGTGGACAAGCGGCTACGAGGTCCTGTTGATCCCCGGGAACTCGAATTCGACCCCAAGTCTGGCATGAAGAACTACATTGCCAACTCGTCACATGGCTGGGACACTTCGGCGGATTATATTCGTCGTCAGTTGGATAAATGCATTCAACTTGGAAGAAGGGGTCGCCAAGGGGATCACGCCGCGCAGAAGGAGTCATTTATCCACTTGGGCGCTGCTCTTCACACATTGGAGGACTTTTCCGCGCATAGTAACTTTATCGAGCTCTGTTTGCTGAAAATGGGAGAAACGGACATCTTCCCATACGTTGGTGACAAATGCAGAGTCAAACTGCCCTCTCGCTTTCGGAAAAGACGGCCGGTACCGCCGCTGGTCACTGGCACGTTTGGCATGCTGGACATCTTTCACAGCCTCCTGGGTGAAGCTGATGACATGGCCATTCTGCAGTCCAAGGGAACACTTGGAGATCTCGAGAGTAAAATGGGATATGGGACCATGGCATTTGACCAATTGTTCCAGGCCATTAAGGCTGCCGTTGCGGCCGTTCAGAATTTCTCGTCAGAAAACACTGCACTTCTCGAGCAGCTCGAGACCGTCCAAATGATATTCCAGAAGGCCAAGGATAGTGCGTCTTCCACGCCCGAACCAGATAACGATGGAGCAGAGTCCGTGGATGAGGTAGTCGATGCCAATATTCTGTGGCAGGCCGTCGAACCAATATTCTTCATCCACGACAGAATGAAGAAGTGGCTAACGGAAGAGTCTTACACAAGTGACCCTTTGGAGGAGAACACGACGGGAACTCAGCTCGGCGCGACAACGAACCGCTTTGTGTTTGAATTCTTAGGTCTCATCATCGAGTCCTCTGTCAAAGAACTACGAAATGCACTCAGAGCCGCTAAAGTCCGGGTCGATGAAGAAGCAGCACAGTCCGATTCGGCAGCGGTCTACGAGGACGGCTCCACAGCCTCAGATCCTAGTCACTCCGACTTGTCCAAGGACCATTTCAGCAACGTCTTGAATCCGCCAGCAGGCCTTGTTGCGACAGTGACTACGAATTGGACAACGCAGCAAGTTGTCAAATGCTGGGATGATCCAAATTTAAGGGCAGATGACACTATTCGCAAGATTCTGACGATACTACATCATCCCGCGTTCCCCAAAAAAAGAACGCAAATTCAAAAGTACATGTTCGATACGGTCGAAAAATGGTGGAAGGGCATGTCTGATGAAGAAAGAGCCGTCTTACGGACGAAACTCACGAAGGAGAGCATCAAGGTTAGAGGTCACGAAGATCACAAGCTCACGATGCAGGATATCCAGGGAAAGAAGAGAGGCCCCGGCAGTTTCCCAGGCTCGCGGCTTGAGGTGCGACCGCCACCTGCTCGGAAATCATTTCCATTGCAATGGGCTGTTAATGAGGCAGCATCTGATTTAAAATGGGCTTTCGGCCCTGTTGCGAAATGTGTAACAGTCCCGACCGGGGCTCTCGTCAGTGCTGTTGGTCATGTCGGGAGGGCAGTTCTCAGACCTATCCGCGCAACTTACACAGCGTCGAGGAGTATCGTAAGCAGCGTGCTGGGAGTTGCTCTCAAGTGGTGGCCTGCTCAATCGAGCCAAGTAAGATGAGAGCTGGGTAGAATTGACGCGTACTTGGGTTGAGTAGATCTGGATGAACGTCGATTTAGCGACAGCGAATGACAGATCTGTGTGTGTATGTCTTTTGCTGGCATGAGTCTTGGCACATTGGCTTTGAAATCAACATGTATCACTATTAGAGCTGAGCAGCACGGCGCTAGAGTACAGGGCCGATGGGCGAACTAAGAAGAGGTCATCTCGGGTACAATTCCTGATCTTGAAGGTTACATGCTCGATTGATAGACTAGAGAGAATATATTATTGTTGGTGGCGCTTTAGGTGTCGGCGGAAGAACACAAATCTGGCACAAAATAAAAATGTGCCAAAGTTGTCCAGTCTACTCGGCGCGCACATGGAAGCAGAGGCCTCGAGACTGCTTCAGACGGATGACCACACGTAGGACCAAGGTCTCAAGTCACGATTCTCTTTTAAAGTATATAAAAGGGTCCAAATCAGTAGCACGAAAAAGGTGCCCGGAAATGCTCAAAGGGTTTCTGTATCAGTGCACAGGGATGTCCCGCACGGATGAACCAGTCCGTGGGGATGCATCCCAGCGCCAAGTTTTTTGGGACCGAGACGAGTTGACCTCCAAACAGGTTTCTCTCAAAATTGTCCTTGGGCCCGGGTCGGGGCTGGGCTATCTCAAATTGCCAGACGGGCTGTGGGTCGAAGGATTCAATGCCGTCGGCTCCGTTATTCGTGGAACATGGCAGGGTGGCCGGCCCGAACCGTGTTTCGTGGGACCAACATGAATCCACTCACCTCACAGTGTCTGCGCCTCATGCTCACCTCACCAACTTGACCTTCTTGTTAGATGCCGTTATTTTTCTAAGGCCCGAAAAGATTGTGTGATTTGCATGTCTCGGATCATGTTTGACGGAGAGCCTGATGGGCGCAACGCAGCTTCATTGTTCCGCATATCGGTTTGTTTCACCATGACGGATGCATCATGTAGCGCTATCGAGTCTTGTATTCGATGGACATTGAAAAAAGACAAAGTATTGGGTCACTGCATGGCAGCCTGGATCTGGACTTTGACGCAGCGCGTCATTTGCTCAACGCTAGGTGCAGAGCTTTACCCAGGGGCATCTCGCGGCCTTTTGACCTCGTATCCACTATGCCTCTGCTTTGGTTCCCTCGAAGCCGAGCTGACTGTACCCGCGTCTTCAACTCTCGTCGTTCTCCAGTTGGGGCGCTTTCTGCAATGAAAGAAGCCGTCGGCGTGGATATGGATAACTACAAGAATGAGGACCCAAACCAGGGTAATGGTCGGCATGACCCATGGGGAGAGTAGAAACGCAATCAAGCCTTTCTCGCTGAGCCACAAGATGGAAACGAGAGCGGTTCCAATGGCTAAGATGGATATCATGACGAGTTGTGCAATCGCCCATGTGGTGAGAGAGAATACTCGGGACGTGAGAGTCAGAAGGCTTAGGAGAAGCATTGTACAGCCCGTTGAGATGTATCCGTAGGCAAACTAAATGCCGGATCGCTTAGTATGCCTGTTTTCTGACTTACTCTCTCTCTCGCTTTAATCAACACGACAAGGTGTACGGAAATCACTCACCACCAAAGCATAGCGGTTCCAAGTCTTATCCTGCACCAAAAGCTGGTAGCCCCCATCTTTGATGTCTTTAGGCGCAACGGGATCTTGCTGCTCGTCGACATTGATACCAAAGGCTGCAAAGAGGGCATTCATCATGGAGACTACCAAGGTGGTCACAACGCTCAAGACGGTCGTTACGGATTGCTGCAAATCAAGAGGCACCTTATTCAGGTCAAGAGTCTGCCACCCATCTGCGAAGTATGGCCAGACCTGATCGGGAAGCATGGTGATGTTGTTCAGAGCGTGATGGACTGTTTCTTGGGTAGTTGCTATCTGGGGAGGGTAATCCTTGAAGAAGTTTTGGACGGAGGCGTTGAGCGAGTCTCTGACATTCGCACTTGTTGCATCTTGAGCATCGTCGCTTGGATCCGCAATGCTGGAGAGGCGATTGACTTGGTTGACAATCTTGGACCAGATCAGGCACTGCGTGAAGCCTTGCATGAATAGAACGAGCGCCAGGTGGAACGGCAGGTGCAGAAAGATCCAGAGTTGCTGACGGAGGGGTGGTAGATTCATCTTCGATCCCAGCAGATCGAAATATACCAAGAAGACAATGTAAATGGTCGCAACAGCGGATGTAACAAGGCCGATGGTCGTCCCGTCTTTCAACGTCAGTCGTAATTTTTTTTTCCTTTCAACTTCTTCTTCTTCTCTTCCCTTTCTTCTTCTTTTTCCTTTTTTCTCAAATTCATGACATAGTGAATTTCTTCCACTTACCCCAGGCACTAGGATTCCTCACAATTGTAACAACCTCTTTTGCTTCCTGTTCCAAGCCCTCCCCCATAATCATGAGCGTCAAAAGCGTCAGTCTCTTCATAATGTGCGTGTCAGTCAGGCTAGCTGTGCTGTAGAAATTGGATATGAGGATGCTTGCAACAGCTTCGGTTCCAGAAATGAAGTACCATGTCATGTAGGCGCGGCTGCGCCCTTCTTCATGAAACGCAAAAGTAATGCCCAGAAACACTGATGCTGCAATGACATGGGTACCGATTTGCAGACAGAGTGGTAGCATGGCCGTTTTGTACCTTCTCACGTGCCAGAGTGTTGAGGCGTACTCAATGGCCAGACAAGCTCTAGAGACGCATAGGATAAGTGCTGTGTTGTTACATTTCGTTTTAGTAAACTTTGGCCTTTCAATCTTGCATATGCAATACGTAGTAAATTTCTTACACATATTGCGCATTGTTTCATGGCCTTGGTCAGACACGTCGGAGGGACTAAACGTTGGTGCGACGACCACGAAGCCAACCAGGACGCCGAGCTGGATAGCCCGCGTAACCCGAGCTATTGAGACAGCGTTTTCCGTTAAAAAACGGTCGCTTCTGATGCGACATTTCAAGCGACCACTTACCGAAAATACAATCTGTGACATATCGCACGTCGAACAAGGCCACTTCAAACCACGTCAGCCATAGCAAGCTGGACTCCCATTGCTGTTAGTTCCAAACTCCTCGTGTGGTCGCAGGTAGCCGGCCACCTTCAAATACAGTGCTTTCCTCACGAACCAAAAATATCCGACGGAGGCTTTGAATTTCTGCTCGTCAGTCACCTGTAGGGTATCGGAGAAGACAACATAAGTCGCTGCGAAATACAGATCATAGAATATTTCGAGTAGCGTGGGTTCGGTGTACTGCAGTTTTGCTTTAGAGGATGAAATTAAGAGGCTACGAATTGTCCGAAGGCCTTGACTTACTCTCATAAACTGAGCATAGCTTGTGTGGGAAACATCACAGGAGCTGACAGTGTCGCTTTGCCCTTCTCCGGTGTCAGCGTAGGGACTGGCGAGCGGACTGCTGAAAATCCCCAGCTTTCGGGACAGATCCTCTTTATGCTCATTGCTGTGCTGCAGCATATTGTGACAGACTTGCAGGATAGCCCATCTGGTATTTACTTGAGAGAACCAGTGATGATTTTTGAAAGCGCCGTCTCCTAAAATGGAAAAAGAAAGAAAAAGAAAAAAAGAACCGAAGCCTAGGCATCGAGACGAGAGGATGCGCCAGGCCAGGAGCCGTCTCCCTTTAAAAATGCCACAGGGTTTCCACTCAAAGACACTCGAACACCGATGTTGATCGAGTCTTCGTTTAAATGGATACGTTGAACATGAATTCTGTTGCCATTGGTCTTGTAACCAAGAGCGGAATTGCTGGTGGCTGTACTGAAGCTCGCGAAAGCGTCAAAGTTTAAGAATATTTGCCCATCAATGTCCGTAAGGGGTCTGCTGGACGAATCCCCGCTCTCTGCCCCCTATCAGCGATAATTCGCGCCCTCCAAAAGGCGCATGGCACTGCGAAAGTGGACCGCGTGGAAAGCGTTGAGGCGGTTGGGGCGAAACCTTGCGACTCATGTTGTGGTGGAATTTCTTCTTCTTTTCCCATTGTGTAAACCGGGTTCGTCTTTGAATTCGAAGTTCACTCATAAAATCGCCGTAAAGCGCTCTTAAATTGAGATGGAATCGCACGAATGAGACTACAAAAGAAAAGCAGAAAGTGGACCTTGTGAATTGCCGAGAATCGAGTCAAAGGGCGTGCTCAGTCGCCTCCTCGAGTCCATTGTGTCAATACGTCATCATTCCTGCATGTGACACGAAACAACGGCAACGTGGCAGCCTTGACGGTGGAATTGACCGAAGACCAAGACACAGTTTCGGTTATGCGTCTTTTGTTTTGATGTTTCTATACTGCACCAGTTGTTGTTTGGCCATTCTTTGAGCTACGCAAGCTTCTTGACGCTCTGACAAAATGTTCATAATATTCCGTCTCCCTCTTGCGAGGGCCTCTTGCGAGGAGACGAGAACCATGGTAAATACTATATGGGAGATGATGGAACCTTGTCAGCCTTTGCCAAAAAATTCTCGACAACTCTTGCATGGGAGCTTGCGACATGGCAACTTGCTCTCAGCCCTTTCCTACCGTGGCCTGACCTTTCTAGGTATCGCTGATCAACGTACACTTTCTTCCTCTGAAAGTCAATTTTCATCTCATCAACAATGAGTTTGGCCGATCCCGTCGTTGCGACCGTGCAGACTTTGGGCCCTGCCTGGTACCAGAGAACAATTACAGTCGCTAAACCTGGAGCCAAACAATGTCGCGAGCTTGGCCAGGACCCGATGGTTAGCGGCCGTGTTGGAGCGATTCTCCGTTATCGAGGCTTAAAGAAGCCGCAGACTGAGTAATTTGGTGAAGTCACAGCGATCTTAACCCACGAGTCGCGCATCAGGCGACTCTCCATCATGAACTTCGAACCAACCATTCCAAACTTCTAAAGCATGCATTCGATGAAACGATGCCGCGAAGAAACGGAAAATCTACGACTGGTATAGTCACAATTTGAGAGGAAGATGTCCTTCTCAGCCTTCTCACAACGCCGAGTAAGAAGTCTGGTGTCGGACGCCGTGTTTGTTGCTTGGAGAGCACTATTATTCAGCTCATCGCAGAGCGACCCCAATTGACACTTTTGGCACCATGATTGGTTACAGGCATGTGCAAACTGAGTACACTGGGTCGTGGGTCATTCCGAAACTTTTTGCACCAAAATTGTATGGTAAAATGTTCGGAATTACCTGGACTCATCACTGTAAGTAAGTACCTACGCGCGCCACGCCAGATTCTGGTCTTAGCTCGTGACAAATTCGCGACAACGTCACCAATCCAATCCTGTCATGGGGTTGTCACCACAATCCGGCTCCGCGTAGCTCTGGTACTTAGTATTTAGTAAGTATGTACCTACAAGTATAGTAACTTTACGAAACTGCGCTTAACCCGACATGTGCTGATTGTCTAGGATAATAAAGGCAGACTTTTATGGGGAAAACAAATTAAGCATCGCTCGTTCCCACTTCCAATTGGCCTGGCGCTCTGGCCCAAGAGCCTTAGTGCATTTAGTGCATTAAAGATTAAAGGGGATATGATTCATCTGGTCCCTTTAAAATGTTCTCGAGGCTGGTCTTCTCCCAAGCCAAGTCTGGTAGCTTCATTGAGCAAGCTGGCTCTTGCTGATGAAAGCAGGTATAACCGTTCCTTGCATTGTCGCTCCGGTGTATCACATTCTACTCTCATTCATTCATTCATTCATTCACTCATTCGTTCGTTCTTTCATTCATTTTGCTGCAGCGAAGCGAAGCTGGAAGAATGGTACCCCGACGGGCACTGCGCTTCCGACCCCGCCATTTGCTTACATCAACCATTTTCTTCTCCCTCATTGTCTGGGTCCTGCTGGCGCATCATCGACCCGCCCCTCAACGCATCGTCGATGAACAGCAATTGCGTACACAATATCCTCTTGCGTACAAACACATTCATACATTCAAAGGCAGAGGAGGCGGTAAGAGAACCAACGCCTAGTACTGAATTTCTGACTTGCTGGACTGCCTGTGCGACAATGCACGCACTTTAACTAACATATCACGCCCTCAGCTTGGTATATCCCTCCGCAATGGCTAGACAAAGGTCAAACAATCCCCACTACCATCGTCGAAGCAGTCGAGCTGGCTTCCCGCGTCGCGAGATCTCAACCCGAGCGTAACATTCCTTTGTCCAACATCCCTTTACTCGTCCACCAAAAATGGAACACCGCTCGGTTGAACGGCACCAAGGAAGACATTGTATTATTCGTGGAGCAGTGGCTCAAATACTCCGTGGTTCCTGCTCTCGGGTCTAGTCCCATGGCTTATTTCCTCTGGGACGACGAGGGCGTTTCAGCTTTGGTAAACAAGTACGAGAAGGATTTTGCGAATGATTTCATTCAGGTATTCTCACCGGTAGAGAAAGTCGACATTTTTCGCATTGTTGTTTGTAAATGGTTTGGAGGGATAGTACGTGGTACCCCATGCCGCATGCGAGTCTTACCGGTTGCTAACCAAGCACAGTACGGTGACATTGACACTAAACCTCTTCGACATCCCTCCACCTGGATCCGATCGTCTGACATCTCCGAATGGACGGACGAGTTGACTGGGAAGAGCTACGGCTTCAATCAGGTAGCACTAAATCGACTACAGCAGGTATCTGGAGAAACCCGTCCGGTTAATGCGATCTGGGGCATCGAATGCGATACGGATCCCAAAACAGACGCGCACTGGCGCTACGGTTATACGTTCGCCGTTCAATTGACGAACTGGGCATTGGCATCTGCTCCCAAACACCCCATCCTTGAATATTTCATGGAACAACTTGTTCAAAAAGCAGCGGAAGCCAAAACAGTAGCTTTACAAACAACAAGCGGTAGCGTGTCGCAATTACACTACGATCCGCTTACACGAACTGGACCGGCTGCAGTAACAGAAGCGACTAGCAGGTGGCTGGAAAAACACGAAGGGTTGAGATGGAATGCCGTGACGGGGTTAAAGGATGACGGGAAGACAAAACTGGCTGGCGATGTCTTGATTCTACCCATCACCGGATTTAGGTGAGTGCGAATCCTGATTCAAAGAATGCCAATCACTTTGATTAGGGCTTTATGCTGATATGTGCCATGTGCAGTCCAATTCGCGGAAGCCGCAGCAGAATGGGCGAAAAGTCGTGGAATCATCCTGATGCAAGACTTGCTCATATTGCCATGGGCTCATGGCATCACACCAATATTATTGTAGAATATGGAAAATTTTGTCGCACATTTTTGGGCATGTGTAAAGATTGGCCAAAAATGTGGTAATGTTGCTCCGATGGGATTCTTCTCATTTGTATTGGCAAATACTTGTACCATCAATCTCTTTTCTTTGGGTTTGGGAAAATTGGACTGGACCATTTGGGACCTCTATGTCGTTACGTGAATTAAATGGCCTAATTCACAACCTATTATGAAGAAGCAACTGTATTGTATGTATATATGGCCGTTTTTTTTTTTTTGGCCCCTTCCGGAACGTTCTTATCTAGGCGATGTGGCATCGACTCCAAATTGAACATAAGGAGTAGAAATAACAAGATTAGAAGACACGGGCTGCACCCGGCAGACTGAAGACTGAAGAACGCAGCAAGAAGTTGTTCTATCTCTGCGGCTTCGAGGTCATGATGCTGGCCTTGAACTACTGGCTTGACTGCGCAAACACACAGACCGTCCAGCTAAGCAATTGCAAATACATATGTACATATGTATGTATAATGTATGTACATACATAAACCGAACATTAAGCTATTGGATGTTAACATCCCAATTCTATTATGGCAGGATCCGCCTGTGACGGGAGTGGCGAAATAGAGTATCGGGCTCCGGAGCGCCCGATCTGGACTCTCATCACGGATTCTCGGAGAATGATGGCTCGCTTCCTTCGTACCCCTGGTGCTGGAACCATCACTGATGCGACTGCGCTTGACATTGCTTCAAACATGCTGGTCCCGGTTGGTCCGGTTCATCGCAGGATTCAGCCTGTTTATGGATTCGCGACCCGCATCACGCGTATTAGGTTTCTGGATATAACCCCCAGCAATTCACGACAGTCAGGAGAACCATGAGTTTTTTTCTTCTCTTCTTCTTTCCATCTGCCGAAGTTTGTTCCTCATTTGCCCACGTTTTCATTTCTTCTCCTCAACCATCTCCATCTACTCTGCCCTCCCATTCCTTCCCGCACCGCGTCCAACACAACAAAACCTTTCCAACATGGCCCTGCTATCTCTCGTGGCCACGGGTCTGGTCGCCTTCCTCCACGTGTACATTATGGTCCTGGAGATGTTTTTGTGGACGACACCACGTGGTCGCAAGGTCTTTCGCCTCAGCGCCGAGTTTGCCGAGCAAACAAGGGTCATGGCTGAGAATCAGGGCCTCTACAACGGCATTCTGGCTGCGGGGTTGATATGGGGTATCGCGCATCCGGTGATCGACTTTGCGCGACAAATTCGAGCGTTTTTCTGCCTGGCGGTGGTGATGGCGGGATTGTACGGCGGGGCGACGTCTGCGCGCAAGATTTGGACGGTGCAGATGGCGCCGGGGTTAATAGCTCTTGCGTTGGTGTACTGGGACATTTGAGTGGGGTTCGACGAGAAAATTGCGCTACCCGGGAGAGCTGACGGCTGGGAGCTTTTTTTGTCCGTTTTTGGACTCGGTTAAACAAAAAGCACACACGCATATCATCGAAAGAGAAGGCATTCTTATGACACCACATAGCTTCAATGACGGCGCGAGAACAACAAATTACCACGAGAATTCATTCGATTTATCCGCGTGACAGCAATAAAAATTGATTGATTTTTTCCACATGCACCCGCGCGCCTCGTTATTGCCTGCCCTACTTCCTTCCCTCTTTCCAGATCAAAGCAATTCACAGCACGCTTCAGCACCATAAGAAAGAGACGGCAAAACACTTTCAGTCAGTTACTCGAGACACAAGTTATAGGAAACTGCACGATGGCGGCCTGATTGCGGAAAAAAAAAAGGAGGATTTAAAGTGCGAATTGAATTCACAATGACAAATTAGTTCAGGGAGAACAAAAGCGATAATATATAGTCAACCACATGCCACTGGGCGTATTGTTTGACCTCATCATTAGTAAACATCAGCGTGTTGCCTCGATACGTCGTCAAACGATTCACGAAGCTTCTAGCTTGTGGGAGGGAGCATGGTCGAGCTCCAGCTCTTTCTAGACATGGCCGCGGCCATTTCTGATCAGTTGGCTTGTTCTCTTTGCAATGGCCGCGATGGGAGCAGTCGGGTGCCCGCTAATCTGCTCCGGAAAGATGCTGGCATCAACAACTCGAAGACCAGCCACACCGTGCACACGGCAAGCTAGGTCGACAACGCTGTTGGATGGCGATGGGCCCATTCGGGCTGTTCCCACAGGGTGGTACAAGGTAGAGGCTCTCTCGATGATATATTTGCTCAACTGCTCATCAGTGATTGCGTCAATGTCACCGCAGGAATATGGCCACCAATACGATGTCGGATCGTCGTTTGTAGGGACAGGATCGAGATACTTCTGGAAGGCTGGACTACGCATGATTCTGAGACTGAGGCGCAGTCCCGCTATCAGGACCTTTTTGTCATTGTCGTCCTCATCTGTGAGATACCTGGGATCGATGATGGCTAAAATGATGAAGTGATCAGCAAGACGTCTCAACGTCTTCCTTTTGATAAGACTTAAGACAGGCAAGAACAGAAAGCGCGGGAATGTGGGCTCCACTCACGGTGGTCAAATGGATCAGGACTCTTGAGTGTAATTGAACCGCTGCTTCGTGGTCGAAGGGCGACTGGTACGAGACTGAAAACACTTGCGCCGTCAATCGGCTTCTCTTCCCCGTGATGGATATAGGCGACGGGAGCGCCAACAATCTCCAAGTCAGGCGCGTCTTTTCCAGAAGTATAATCCTTTGGAATTTCATCAAAGCCGGGAAACCGATGGTCAAATGTTCTGACGAATGCCGCAGCCTCGCCGACGTTGCTGGTCAATGGGCCACTTCCCAGCAAAAGCCATCGTACCAATGCAGGGATAGCTCTCACATCGCTGGTGAGATAATCAAGAGTTGTGCCGTCTTTTGCCTTGCACAAAAGAGGGCTACTGCAGAGATGATCCTTCAGATGTTCGCCGACGTTTTTATTGGCCTGAATAATACCGATACCGTGCCTTTTGAGTTGCTCTTCCGGGCCGATTCCACTCAACATGAGAATCTGAGGCGTATTCACAGCTCCGGCGGAAAGGATCACTTCTCTTTTGGCATGTACTTGGAAATTTTCACCATGGTTGGATAGCCGGAACTCGACCCCGATGGCTGTTGGTTTACTTATATGGATTCGATCAAACAAAATTCTCGTTACTTGTGCGCCACAGCCCACATACAAGTTGGGACGTTTCAAGACCTCGGGTGGTAGGAAGGCAGTGGCGAGAGACGAGCGCTGCCCTGTGTTGTCAACGAAGGTCTGAAATCTGGTCACGCCAAGCGACCCCTTGATGGTGTTGATATCCTCATTCGCCGCGACGCCAGCATCCTCGCAGGCAGGAAGGAAGCCATCCTCCACGATGCGAGACAGCCACGAATAGCCAGTGTGCCATAAACCGTCCCTGCCTCGGGCTGCCATGTCGATGGGTGGACGAGCCAAATTGGGCGTGAACTTTTCTATGGATCTGAAGTATGGGGCGAGGTCGTCGTAGCCCCAATCCCTGCACCCGTGTTCAGAAACCCATTCGTTAAAGTCCGAAGCCGAGCAATGATGGTATATCATGGCATTCATAGAGGTGGAACCGCCCAGAACTCGTCCACGTGGCCAGTACATTCGGCGGCATGCGACGGCACGCTGCTCCACGGTGTAGTAGTCCCAGTCATGCTTGCTGTGGAAGAGCTTCGCGAACATGAGAGGGACCTTGGTCTCGAGGACCTTGGTGTTGTCGCCCCCAGCCTCGAGCACAAGAACAGACACATCTTCATCCTGAGACAACTGACTGGCAAGGACTGAGCCAGCGGCGCCAGCACCGATAATTACTGCCAAATAGGACAGTACTCAGTCGCAAGGCTTGATGTAGGGAGAGAAAAGCGGCCGTCATAGGCTCACCGTAGTCATAGCTTGGGAGAGCTCGCTCAGCAGCAGCGGCGGTCACAGGAGGGCCCCATCGCGGCTCTCGCGCTGCGTAATGCTCAGGGTTGTGCAATGGATTGGCGTGACGTTTGCCCATGGTTTTTCTGGCGACTGAAGATGGGAGAAGGAGAATTTCTGGGCGATCGAGGCTCATCTCTTTGTGAAAAGGAAAAGAGACTTTTCGTTGTGCCGCATTGGCGTCACTTTATAGCTTGCAGTTTCGGGTGTGCGACGGGATGGCAAGACCCACTTATCTCCCTTGTCAGATATCGGCTCGTGCCGCGGCGTCTCTGCACACGAATGTGCATTGAATGCCGAGGATCTATAAACGTGGCCCTGATAAAGTTATTAAGAGGCATACAAAATGTATATAACCCTAAGTCCTGCCCCTCCTCAAGCATGAAATACAATCGGAAATGTGTTGTGGGGGACTCTACAATACGTGCTGCTTTACGATTCTGATTCTGATGCTGCAAGCAGTCGTCCCCACCGCAGAGAAACCCAGAAAACGTGCTGCGTGCGCACTGAGCAGCAGCTGCCGGCCCCTGATTCGACAGTCGCCATGCATACCTCGTCCGAGACTCCACAATTGTAACCTGCCTTTGCATTCTTGTCGAATGTAACATTAACATGAAATTTGAACTATCCCACCGAGGCGGCACGCACCATGGCTCAGGGCTCAGGGGCACGAGCTGAAAATTTTGGGCAATAGAAGCGCCGAGATGGTGTCAATGTTGCGTCATAGCTCCGGAGTTGCTTTCCAGAGTCGGCTACGACCTCTTTTGAGTCAAGCTTGCCCAGGCGGCTCTCACATTCCACAATCTATTATTCTCACCTCTCCCAAATGGTTGGGGACACTTTGTGATAAGCAGCGTAAGCTCATGTGGTGCGCCCAAAGCTGACATGCCCCTAGTGCCCACTGTGCAGTCAGTTGGTGACAGATGACAGACCAGTGAGACGATCATTGATATCCGACCAGACAGCTCTTGGTGTGTGGTCGATTGCCACTAAGCTCGTCCCAGCCCGCCAGGCACTGAGAGCCAGCACTGAGAGCCAGCACTCTGCCCCCTCGGCGCGATGGGGACCACCACATCATTTGACCTGGATGACTTGACGCCCTTCCTCCCTTTCGGTTCGCCGTGGCTTGTTGGGCACCACACGTCCTAAAAGGTCTTTGTGGTCCCTAACTTCCCAGCATCGGCCATGGATCGACCATTTCGACTCTCCCTCGAGGTCTTCAAATAATCAATCTGCCGCCGCGTCCCGAGTTCTGCAGACCAGACAACCCATCACCAGCACGACCCGAACATTGTCAAAACATAAGCTGCCCAACCAATGAACGCTGTCCTACAATGTCTACAGAGAAGGATCCTGTCGACACAACCGTGCCAGCTCACCGCGCGTCTACCGAGCATCACGGTACAAACGAAGACGACGTCAACCTTCCTGGAGGATGGAAGTACAAAGAGCGCAGGCTGTGCGGCATTCCCATCCCGTGGTACGCTTCGCCCCCGACACAGCTTATAATGGTGTCCTTTGTGTGTTTCTTATGCCCGGGCATGTTCAACGCTCTCGGTGGTCTAGGAGGTGGTGGCAAAACCGATGCTACTCTGGCAGATAACATGGTGAGAGTTCTGGCCCGCCGCTTCGCTGATCGCTGTCTGTTTTGTTTCAGCCACCTCGTCTTGCTGGTGCTGACTCTCGTTGGACCCATTGGTGAATAGAACACGGCACTCTACAGTACCTTTGCCGTCTTTGGCTTTTTCGGCGGCACTTTTATCAACAAACTAGGTGTCAAGTACACCCTTGCCTTTGGAGGAATTGGATATTGCATCTACGCCGCCAGCTTGCTTGCTTCTGTGCACGCCGATGTTTCCGGCTTCAATATATTCGCGGGCGTTTGGCTCGGACTCTGTGCTGGTTTACTCTGGACCGCGCAGGGCACCATTATGATCTCGTACCCACATGAACACGAAAAGGGCCATTATTTCGCATGGTTCTGGGGTATCTTCAACATGGGAGCCGTCATTGGTAGCTTGGTATGTTTTACCGTCTTGTCTGTCCGTTGCCAGTGCATGCGTGGATTGAATTGGCGGCCTCTAATGTGGCGGCCAGCTTGCTTTCGTTTTTTTTTTTTTTTTTTTTTTTTTT
>SRPT01000137.1:0-49403 GCA_018360205.1 Claviceps digitariae
TTTTTTTGTATAAAGTGCATTCATTGTTCAACATGGAGGAGAAAGTGACTAGACTGCTAGAAATGTCGTGCACTGAAGCTGCTTGACTTGGAATTACTGATAATCATTATTGCATAGACTTTGGTTTTTTTTTTCTTTTCTTTTTTTTTTTACTTTTCTAGTGTTCTGTTTTTTTATGCTTTCCCCCACTCTTTTCCTAATCTCCGTGTAGAGCATTACCCAGTCTGTGCAGATGGAACGATAGATTTGTTGGGAGGAGCAACAACTCAGCTGCCTTATCGAGCAGGAATATATATACATGCGTGTGTGTGCGTGTGTGAAAGAATCACGCAAGTGATACATTATGCAAATCTACTACTCCTCATCTATTCATTCATTCATGCCTCTAACCTCGTAAACATGCCCCATGCCTCATGCCCCATGCTCCATGCTACTTGCTTCATGCTACTTGCTTCATGCTACTTGCTCCATGCTACTTGCTCCATGCTACTTGCTACTTGCTGTATGTGCCATGCCCCGCGCTATCCTCATGCTCTGATACCTCGACCTGTGCAATGTATCCAGAAGAAGAAAAAGAAAAAAAAAAAAAAAAAAAAAAAAGAACCCAAAAAAGGGGGCATAGAGGGACAAGAAACAACGCAAAAAGGACAAGGGAAAAAAAGGTGTAATAATAAAAATCATCCTGTAATGAATGCATTGTTCTTCCTCATGCTTGTGCCGTTCACTCTATTCGGAATAGACAGCACTCCCTGCTCCTCTTGTTTTCCAACATCAAAAGTAAGAGACCATGAATCATTCGCGGTCTTCGGCTCTGGTTCGCAATCCCCTCGCCTGACCTGCTTCTAACAAACTAGCTGCCTCTGCCTCTGCCTTGTCTTCGTCGTCGTCATCGGTTTCGTCGTCATCGTCGTCTTCGTCGCTTGCCTCGTCCAGTCCATTCGCCTCCTCTGCCGCGCTTGTGCCAGGCTTTTTTCGCTTGACAAAATCCTGCTTGTGCGCCTCGGCGAGCATCTTGGAGAATGATCGCGCGCTGGTGGTGTCGGTGCGGCGACGTAGGTTCCCGAGCGTGCTGCCGATGGCGGTGGAGCTGCCCCCTGCCGATGTGGTCGTCTCGGGGCGTCGGTTCTCTTCTTGATCCGTAAGAGCGGGGGAGGTGTCTGAGCTGGTGGCGCGGTCCATCAGTGGCTCAATCAGGTACGGGAGGGGAATATCGCGGGACGCCTTGTACTGGGCGACGTTGGCGCAGTGTTCGTTTTCGACGCGGAAGAGAGCCCACATGGCTCGGCGGAGGATTTCGACAAACGAGACCAAAAAGGAGACGATGGTCGAGTGCTGCGTATCGTGTGTGAAGATGGCGTAAAAGATCCATGCGAAACGGAGAATGGGGTCGACAACCATGATGAAGTAGTATGGCCACTGGCGCTTGAGGGCCAGAATGTCTCGGAGGCCCCGGTGCCGAGCACCTGTTTGGAGGAGTGAAAAGTCCATGAAAAGGTCCCAGATTGCTGTTTTAAAAAGGGAGCGGAGAACAAACAGGTAGAACGGATGTCAATCAGTATGATGCATTTGTATGAAAGCCAGAAAGTTCAGGGAAAAGGGTATACGTACAGACATAGACGCTATTGATGACGGAAAAGCCTATAAATAATGCTAGGTTGGAACGTGTATTGTTGATGCGGTACAGAGAGAGCATCACAGCAGAAACGATGGTCATGATGTATTTGCCTCCATTGACCAAATGAGGAAAGACGTTGCGCGTGTCTCTGTATCGTCGGAGGCATTGAAAGAATCGCCAAATGGGCGGCAATGTCAAGAAGAAGCCCAGAAGTCGAGAGTGGGTGGAGTTGCACTGTTGCGGTTCGTTCCATTTATTGGCGTACAGACAAAAGAAGAGCTCAATGTTCTGAAGAGAAGACGAGACAATATGATGTCAGTGTCGGAGAAGTGAATCATAAACAACATTGAAGGCCAACGTGGAGTGAGGGTGGGGGGAAAAACCCCCTCGCAGACCGAACTTACCGCCATCGCATACGTCAACGAACAGTACATGTCGCCGAGGAAAAAGTCTCGAAACTCGACAGGATAGAGGCCCGCTAGCAAAAGTCGCCACTAGAAGAAAAACAAGCTCTCATGTCAGGAATCCAATAAGCAGCGGGCGAACAATGGCAGGTCGCGCGACGAGGAAGTAAGGTAAAATAAAGAAGAAGAAGAAGAGACAAAAAGTAAAACCTACATGAGCATAAATAAACCATTTGCGGCTCTTGTACGACAAGTACGGACCAGGGACAAAAATAATCGCCAGAGTAATGCTAATCAAGAATACAGGATAGTATATATAGAGCCATCCAGCTCCGAATTGGCTAAAGTTCATCCACATGAAGATTCCCAACAACAGGAAGAAGAAGCTGGGAAACTCGGCCAGACGCCGCCAGTCCAGGAGGCTGCGCTGGTCAAATTCGAATATAAAGGGGTAGTTGACCTTGTTTCTGGACCATGCAAAGCAGTTCATGCAGAAGAGGAAGAACATGAGCAGCATGAGGAAGTAGCCGGCATAAATTTGCAAGAGGTAGACGGTCTGGACTCGGACGTTGGGGTCGTCGTGCAAGAGGAGCTGCGAGCCGTAGATGACGCCTTCAATGTTGAAAATCAGTCCGGTGCCGATGAGGAACCCGTTGAGGAACGAACTGCCTGATTCGCTTTTCGGTCTTTGCGTGAGACTTCGCAGTTTGCCCGCCGCCAGTTTGTGGTTGCCGCGCTCAAAGTAGCGTGCATACAAGTCCTCTACCGCCTTGATGTGGCCGTCCAAGACATCGCTCTTGACAAACCAGGCCTCGTTGACCCTGTCATTCATGAACCTCAGGGGTGGACGCGCCTGGGCAGCCTTGTCAAACTTCTTGTTCAGCTTGCGGAAAGCTGTCCGGTTCAGCAAAGCATACGATTTGAGAAGCTCGAGTCCTCGATAGAACTCCTGAAGGGCCAATTTCAACTTGCGTTTCGCGGTCCGGTACGACACGTCTTCTTTGTGTCGCCTTCGACTGTAGTCTCTCGTTGCGTCGTTGGCAGATACAGTTGCCGGTAGATGTGGTGTTGTGGGCATGTTTCGCAACGCTTTTGAGTTGGGGCCTGGTGGAAAAATTTTGGCTTTAATCGGCTGCACCCATCCGATGATGCCGTCTTTGGAGTTTTCAACATCTGCACATTGTCCGTCATCAAAGTCAGCAACTTGACGGTGTGACATTTCGTGGATTCGACGATTTCGCATTTCATGCAGCTGCTGTCGCAGCAACGACAGCCGCTCCCCGGCTTGGTCTTCCTTGAATTTATAGAATGTCTCCACCTTATCAAGCTCCGAATCCATAAACTCGTAGAATTCTCGTTCCTTCTCGCGGATCAAGTCAAAGTCCGATACGCTGCTATCGATTCTCGACATGTCGCGCTTCATGGGGCCATGGGAGTGCGTGTGCGACAGAATACGCCGCAAATGCGACGGTGATTCAGTCATTGCCGGCCCGGCCGCCGGTTTGCGAGACGGGGCGGAAGGTCTGGCGGCTTCTGCATGAGACGCTGCGCCCGACGCCGCCGCCGTGGAGGCCGTGGAGGCTCGGCCCTGTGAGGATATTCTCGTCCGTTCTCGTTGCATCGATTCGGTCGGTCTTGCAAGTGGAGGTGAGTCGGGTGTCTTAATGGCTGGATCCGGCAACGCAAAATCTCGATTCTTGTCGCCGAGATGACCCTTCAATGGACTGTACGCCGGCGGCGTAGGCACAAAACTTCCATACTGTAGGTCGTTGCCGTCGTTGTTCAGCGCCTCGTCTTCGTTCAGTTTACCGGCAACTGCGATTGGATTTGATCGAGGGACGGATGCTCCATTGCTCGGTTTTGGAGTGCTGGCCGGCGGCGCGGCGCCCGACGTCGAGTATGGCAGGACAAATGTTCTGTCATATTGGCTTGCACGAAAAAAGGACGGCGTTCGGTTAATTGCTTTGGCGACAGCTTTGACGTATTTCTTGCCGACCTTGTAGTTGAGATACTTAATGCGCCATTCTGCGAGCGGTGGTTAGAAACTGGCGATGCGAGGAATTTTAATTACCGAATGAAGAAGAGGGTGGTGCCAGATTGGGGAAGAAAAAAAGGTGGCGCTGCTGGTGCTTCATCTCCAGATCGTGGCCCAGCAAGAACTTGTCCAGATCGGTGGTTTTGTTCAGTCCGTCCGAACAATGGTCATGCAATGGTGATGGAGGATGATGAAGAGCATTCGAAAAACAAATATCAAACGGAGAAAAAAAAACAATTAAGCGGCTCTTACCTGGAACGGCGTCTCTCTCAAGCTGCTTGGCGAACTTCATGACCGTCTGAGCGTCTCAGCTGCGGCGCAGCCATTAAACCAACAAACTGATGTCGATTATGAGAGCATGCGTCGGTCCTTGTGCCTGAGCCTGTGCCTGAGCCTGTGCCTGTGCCTGTGCCTGTGCCCTTGCATGTGGGAAAAGATCCGGTTTTGACGACAATGGGCGTGTGGCCTCGAGACACGGTCTGTTTGCGCCGCGCGGGATCAGAGACACGATTGTGCGCGGTAACCAGGGCAAGCCAAAACGAAAGAGAAAAAAAATGCCTCGAAGCTGATGCCGACAAAAAGACGGCCGACGATGGAATACAAGATTGATGAGAGTGGAACTCCCCTCGGCTGGCGGACAGGACCGACCGGACCTGTCACAGGCGAGGAACAAGCAACGTGCTCTGCCCTGCCCATGGTTCACTCCGTGTCACTCCAGCATCCAGCCAGGGCAAGCTTGAAGGCGATCTGGATCTCCCTGGTCGAACCAAGACTAACTTTAAGTCGTCACATAAGTCTAGTGCTAGCACCATCAGCCAGTGGCAGGGGCCGTAGGGCGACAGCTTGGACAGGGAGCCCCACTGCCGTCTGGCGACAAATGTCCCGCAGCTGCAAGCATTCAAGATGGAAGGCGGAAGAGCATGGGTGAGCTGGTCGATGATGACTTGCAATCACCCACCTAGTAGGAGGCACTTACAATGGTTGGCTGTCAATGTCTTGGTGCGCCGCACCGAAGAGCTGGATGCCATGTCTGAGTCTCTCCCTTTTTTTCCTTTGCGCCCAACCACCCCGGCACATAGCTACCACACATTGTCCCCTCCCCGCTCCTGGCGTTAAATGGATGGATCCACCGCCATGCCGAATCATGAATCAATCTGCGAGACCCACGAGGTGCCAGGCCACGAGGTGCGCCAGCACACAGGAGCTCACGAGTCCGCAGTGCTCACTGTGCTCAATCAGTGACGTACAAGTCTTGGCATCTGCGTCATTGGGCCAGTCAATAAATCAAGGGAAAACCCACGACGACGATAATGACCTGCGTCTTCTACGGGCCTCACAACAAAGGCCTGCCAGTGCTGTGGCCGGCTCCTTGCCGTGCGTCCCTCTCAGGAGTCGCAAAGTTTTACCTCTCTCACTCTCAAACCCAGCGCATGAGATTTCCCACATCCTTGCATCAGGATGTGATAAGAATCCGCCAAGTCGCCACTCGTAGCAGGAAAGGCAAGACGCATGCTTCCTTCACTCGCTGTCCGCGGGCGCGAACCTCAATAGCAAAGTGGCGTCCGGTCCATCACGCCGCCACGCGCAACTGAGTTGGCCAATGGCAGACCGTGTCATTGCGGCCATTGACTAATGATGTGCTCGGTTTGGAAGTTCTATCCAGCTTATTCTTCCACGATTGCCCTGTTCGGGTACAGGCGGCTTCAAATGACGTGTTTTTGTTTCTTTGATATCTTTCTCTCCTCTTGACAGCCATTGACTTTGCTTGTCTTTGTTTGCTATTATCTTGACGTCGCACGTACCCGTTCCTCCAAGCGCTTCCTTTGTCGAGCTGACCGACTTGCGCAGAAGACAGAGTACTAATTTAAGAGCCCTAGATGTATCTCATCCATTTCTCATCCGCCAACACACTCAAGCGCACATTCTTGAAAGTCGGGTAGACTTGGGGCGATATACACCACAAAGACTTCAAATCAAGACGGACCATCTTCTCTCTTATTTCTCTAGAATGCATGCATGCTGCTTTCTCATGCGCATTTGCGGGAAAATGAAAAATAGTACCCCACTACCCTGTAGTAGGTCCGATTTCCCAACCGGATCCATTCCGTGGGGAAATGCTACTTGGGAAATGCTACTTCAGGTAATAGGTAACAGGAACCCCCAGCCGCCCGCTGGCGTTTGACTCGGAACTTTCACATTGGAAAGAAGCTTGACCTCAGCTGCATGTGTGTATGTAGCTCGACTCTGGCCCCTCAGTTGGAGCTGAGAGCACAGGACAGCATCCCGACCTGGCAATCTGCCACGGGGCAGCTCAATTGCTCTGTTTGGCAGGGACAGAACCATGCAGCGGGCAGGTCTGAAACGTTGTATCAATCTATGAATAGTCGACTTGAATGACATGTGTGACGTTTCTGTGACATTTTACCGAGGGTTGGGTCATGAATCTTGAGCTGAGGGTATGGGTATGCGCATCACCAAGGTGCACCAGACTCGGATTCGACTCAACCCGTACCAAACCGTAGAACACGCACACGCACACGCACAGCACACCCAGAGCCAATGACTTCCCACCGCGGTCGCGAGCTGAAGCCAACGTAATGCGCACGTCGGTGTGCCATCAATCTGGCTTTAGCTTGCCTCTGGTGCCAATTAGGGAAAAAGACAGGCTTTGCCGTGATGCACGGCGCAGCCACTACGATGCAAAGGCAACCATGTTGTTCGGAGCGTGCGTCAGCCCGGTGCTCGCCGAACGCTGCATATGGGCTTTCTACCGCGCAGCTTTATGAATATGATGAGTTTCTCATTCCATCATTCATTCATTCTCTTCTTCTTTTATTTTTAAAGCTTTTACCCCCTCTTCTGTGTCCACGCACAGGGCCCGACGCTTCTCGGCGGGAAATGTTTCTCAAGGCGGTGATGATGCATGAAGGTGCTGACTGTTTTTCATCCATGGACAGCCGGTCGCGCCAAAAACACCACGCAGTTAGTGATCCGTGGCCATGAGTACAGGACGACTTGCCGTTGGATGCCAGCCCGGCGCTGGATTGCGAGCCAGCCACATCTGGAAAACACCAGACTTGACTTTCAACAAAATCAGCATCTGCATCACATCCTTATCCGCCGTGGCCACTATCATCACCCGCTAACCATTTTGAGGCACGCGTCGTCCTTGGCAGGCAAATGCCCCGGAAACGACCGGATCAATGTCCATCTTGACGGAGCAGCTTTCATGATGGGCAAGTCAGAAAACAAAACGACATGGAGCTTGTGTGACTATCGCAGAAGGACACACATACAAAGATGTGCATAGTATTAGTTTGTCTAGACAGTCCTCCATTCCCTGAAATTGAGCCTGTCCTTCCGTCCTTCCGTCCTGTCCGGCGACATCATCGCTCCATGGCATGGGCGGACCGAGACAGCGACTGGTCGTCTCGCACCGTAAAGCGTCTGTGTTCCGTGTACATGATACCTGACGCAACGTGTGTACCGTGGCGAGTGTTATCTGCTGGTCGACATGGCGATTTGGCCTCGGAGCGCTTGATTCCACGTTACATGTAGCGGCGCCAGCGTCGCCAGCACGCATATGCGTGTTATTCCCCAGGTGAGAGAGGTCACTGCTGCAGGCTGCGGGCTGCGGGCTGCAGGCAGGCGAAGCTGGGGGAGGACGCAACGGAGTCACTCATCAAACATGGATGATGGGAATGGGACACGGCAGGCGGACCGGCCGAAGGTGTCAGATGCGAACGCACGATCAAGGGGGCGTGATGTGATGGGCGACCATGCATGTGGTGTTTTGGGTCGAGTCGTCGTCGTCGTAGTCGTAGTCGCAGTCGTGATCGTAGTCGCAGTCGTAGCCGCAGTCGAGATCGCAGTCGCAGTCGTTGTTGGCGAGGTCTGGCTGGTGTTGGGTGTTGATTGTCGGGGTCGACGTGGACTCGTGGACTCGAAGACTCGTGGTCCGTGGCCCGTGGCCCGTGGAGCAACGAGCAGCTGGCACCTCCCCCGCTCCTTCTCTCCCTCTCCGGCTCACACAGCATGGTGACCGCCCCCCGGCTCGCACACGCAGCCCAAACGAGCAGCCGTGGTCCAGCAGCGTGGTCCAGCAGCGTGGTCCACCGACTCCCGCCAGACTGGACGCGGGTTGGCTCATTCATGAGTTGTTGAATCAATAGCTCAAGCTACGGTGCTGGTTGGTTGTGCGACGGCATGGACATTGATGATGATGATGATGATGATGACGATGGCGATGAGGCATTGATCGATGGAGGAGTTAGTAGCGTGCCAAAAGTCGATTCAATATTCAATATTCAATGGCAATGGCAATGGCAATGGCAATGGCAATGGCAACAGATTTCCAACCAAGCCCTGCATGGGATCCATGATGTGTCGTGGTGGTTTTCCATCGCCGATGAAGCTGTCGAGCTGTGAAGCTGTCGAGCTGTCGAGCTGTCAGGCCAGGAAGCCAGCCACATGCATGATTGGGCTGGGCTGGAGTCGCTGGACCATCAACCACGAAGCCCATCGGGCGAGTCCTACACCTTTACAGACCGATACGATGATGCAAAAAGACACCGCTACCCTTTTCTTCTTCTTCCTTTTTTTTCTCTTGTTTATTTCCTTGTCTCGCCCGAGTTTGCGCTGCCAATCCATCTGGCCATGCAACGCCGAGATTCACGGCCGGCTGGCTGTCTGTCTGTGGCTTGTGACAGGTTGGCGCGCGTTGCTGCCGTGATAGCAACAAGCAACCCGGTGCCGGTACGAACCCAACTCAAACGGCCCAATGGCCCAACGGGGGGCCGGCACAAAAGACACAAAAAAACACAAAAGACACCAAAGGGAACAAGGAAACGAGGACACAAGAGCACAAGGGCGCGAGGAAACAAGGACACATAGACGCAGAGAGTCTCGCGTGACCTTTGTTCTTCATGTCAACAGCGGTCAACAACAAAGTCTGTCACTGTCTGATGGCAGTCACTAATGCGAATGTTTGCGGCCCTTGACCGCGCCGGAAAGGGCCGGAAAGGGCCAGCAGACATGGCCCTGTAGACTCACCTCGGAGGCTCCAGCCAGTCGGCCAGTCAGCCAGTCAGCCAGCCCGCTCTCCACGGTCAAACAACGGCCATTGATTCGTGGCCTTGGCCAAGGCTCCTCGCATTCCATGTTGGCACTTGACAGGTCGTCCCCTCCTTCCGTCCCCCCGGTCAGTCAACTGGCGATAGCCTGTCTGCCCTTGGCCAGAACAGACCAATGCTGGCCCAACAAGATTGGTCTCCGACCCATTGAGGACAGCAGACGGCAGCCGCCGTGCCGCCTCCACCCCCCGTCATTGATGGCACTGGGTGCTTACCTAGTACCGACTCCACGCTTGCCCGAGGCTGCTTGCTTGCTTGCAGTCTGGTCTGCTCGTGCTGCTGCTGCATGCAGTGCTGGACTCTTCCTAGTCCTGCGCGCTGCACCTCGGCCACCTCGCACACTCACATCCACCACACACAGGCCAGCCCAGACTCCACCACTTTTTCTTATTTGTCTTCCTCCCTCCGCGCACTCGTTCATTTCTGCACATCCGCCGCCCCCCCCAGTTTCTCCGCCCTTGCTGTTCGGCGTGAGCTCCGAGCATTGGCTTTCAAAGTGGGCGACCGGACCGTTTTTCTTTTCTATCCCCTTCTCTACTTTACGTCTTGCCCGCCGATTCGCCTCGACTGCCACCCTGCCACTCCCGCCAACGAGTCCGCGCCCACCCCGCTTCGAGATTTCGTCCTACGCACCAGCACCACCTTTGGGAGCTGCTGGCGAGAACAAACAACTCAAGGAGAGTTTGTTCATGGCTGACCGAAAACACTCACGATAAAATATCCTTCGGAACGCACAGATGCTGGCACGCTCGACCTCTGAACATCCTCATCACTTAATCTAGTGAAAAAAAGGAACAAAAAAAAAATAAAGAGCGCAAGGAAGGAGAAGAGGTCAGAAGTTCTGTGCCGTTTTGTTCCGCGACGCGGTCAACCGGGGCACATCAGGGAAGCGGTTCCCTCGTCCTGTATCTAAGGGGAGAGGGATTTTACAACAAGTCCTGCCCGACATGTTGGAGCCGCACGCGAATATGATATCAATGGATCAAGCGAACGCCTACAGTCATTCACGGCCCCAAACCGCGTCCTCGAATACATACTCCGTTCAGCAACCACAGCACAACTTACAGCAGCATCCCCATTCACATTCACATCCGCATCCTCTCCACCATCAACACCAGGCTAGCTCGCCATATACGCAGGCTGTGCCTACGCATGCGTTTCCTTCGCGCCGCTCACCATCAGTCAATACCTTTAGCACCACATCGAGTATGCAACCTCCCGCTGCCTACCGCACCTCGTCCTCGACAGACCTCCGCCGCTCAATCTCTAGCCGCTCTGGAGGAACCATTTCCCAGCCATCTGGCTATGTTGCACTCCTCCGCAGGCAAAAAGCCACCGTCTGGTGCGATCGCGCTCAGTATGAGGACCCGCGTGTCACGGCTCAGCAACGCGCAGCCAAGATGCGCGCAAACCTCGAGGTGGTCGGAGGCGGTCGTGGTGCTCTCGTCGGCAGCCGAAGCAACACCGGCATAAGCGCCACGGGTAAGGTTGCAGCCAAGATCAGACACCACGGTAAAACGCCAGTGGTGGGATATGCACCCGGAGACACCAATCACGTCGGCGTCGGCGGCGTTCCCTTACGTCTCAGTGCCACTGAAGTGGAGGGAGGAAGTAGCGACGAGGATGACACGCAGACCATGTCTCGGGCGAATCATCGCCGAACTGGAAGCAGCGGTCGAAGCAGTATCGGAAGCGGTAGACGCGTCCCGCAGTATCGGGCTTCAGCTGGTTCTGTTGCCTCTGGATCCCAGCGACGGCCAAGTCCAGATGATACTCCGGAGCGAATGAGCAGTTTGGACTACCATTCTGAGGGGCTGATCCAATCCATAGATGATGCTGCGTCCGGCCGAGCCCATAGTTCCACAAGCGCTAGTAGCGGCGAGCGGGCTGATAGTGTTGGAGAACTCGGCCTCCCCCCTAATCTGGCCTCCAATTCTCACAAACATTCAGCTTTGACGAGAGAGAAGAGTGTCAAGAATGCAGAAGAACTCAGACGAAGAGGCAGTGTTGACGAGAGAACCACAACCCTTACCTCCGGCCGACTTTACATTGCCAATCCGGATTGAAGAAGAAGGCCAAGAAAAGAAGAAGAAAAAAGAACACCTCCGTCTCACACATCGTCTCACATACATTTACTCAACACGAGTTTAAGCCCACTTGGCCCCATTCCGTGCTCAGGCACCATTCGGGTCCTGTGATTCATCCATCCTACGTGCATCGATTCGGGGGTGTGCGACCCGGATGGAGATCCTCCCAATCGCTTCTTGTCTAATATTTTCTTTTGTGTTTAGTCGATACCAACAAATTCTGTGCATTGTTTTTTATTTATTTTATTTCCTCTCTTGTTACCACTATCGCTAATGTTGTCCCGATACTTTGTTCCCGCTGAGCGGTGAACAATAAAGAAACAGAAAAGTACAAAAAAAAAAGTATTATTAATCAAAGAACAAAAGGCTATTTTCTACAACCATTGATTTTTTTTTGGCTTCTCGATGCAGCGAAGACCAAAAAAAAAGGGGGGGGGGGGGGCGTGTTTTGGACTTTGATGGCATTGACCACTGAGGCCGGGTTTTCCCCCCATCAAAGATGTACACAGCTATGAAATAATTAATTCAACACGAGAGGTGATGAGCAAATGGGGCCCATCATCAGCCAATATCCTGTCACTGTGCCGTTCTTGTTTTGCAAAATGCGTAGGACTTGGGTCACGATGGGTGGGTAGACGGGGTTCGTATACCCCTTGTGATGAGCTTGTCGCAATTCATGCATTCATGCAACGAGCTTGTCTGGGAAGACGCCATGGCATCGTATTTTGGTCTTTTGGGTGACGTTTGCGCACAGGGGAATCATGGATGAAAACTAATAGGTAATTTGACACAGGAGCCAGGAGAGGTTAGTGCGGGGCAAGGCGAAATCAACAATCAACGATGCCAGGTCTCTTTCAGGCGGTCGGTATCTGATTGACGGTATCTGATATCTGACGGCAATGCATCAGCCACAGAGTCCTGGCCCGATCATTACCCGTAAAGTGGTCTGTCGCGGCGACGCGACTTGGCCCCCCGGACTTTCAGGGACCTTTCGACGCGTCCAGGACGGCAGGCGCAGGTGCCGGCGCCAATTGCACACGCTTGCCGCGTTGGTGGCTTCCCCCATTTCAATTGCGTCCTGAAGCCACCTTCAGGACATGTGCGCGTTTCACACACACGCATCGCCCGATACGCATTGAAACAACACCAACATCTCACCTGTCGATTGTCCATCTTGGTGGCAAGAACGAGCGAACGCCAAGATTCTTCGCGCTTTACACTATCCCGCACAAACGTCCATGACGCCGCTTTGGAACGTCGCTTAGCTCTGACTTCGATGCAGACAGATTTCGCGCCCCAACATATAGTCACACCATCGAACTCGAATCCCAGCAAAAATTGATCATTCATCTGCTTTTATCGTCCTTTTTACTCGCTTCCTCGGCTGAAATATAAAATACCATCGGGGTTGTCCGACGCCGTACCGACATTTTTTCTCTTTAGCGATGCCCCTATATGAGATGTCACCCAATGTCCAGGATATGGACTCGTCAGGACGTAAACGAAGCCATGATGAATATGCAGGAGATGTAGTCAAGGCGGTAGGTGGCGCGGATGCCAGGGCATCCACAGCTACCTCTATTCGAACAGCCGGTGACAGCTGTAAGCTCCGCATTCCCTTCAGGATGAGTTACTTTCTTTTTTTGGTCGTCACAACGTGCTGACTTTTTGTTTTCTCCGCTTGTCATAGCATTGCCCCCTCGGGTCCAATCCGAAATTCGTTTCTCGCCGAATGGACTTGGTTCACCAGCACCTACCGAAACTGGAAGCAGCACTCCTGCGCCCGGCTCACCCTCTCTTCTAACACCCACCAAAGCGAAGCCTAGCGAGTCCTTACACGGTGACGATACTCCTACGACCATGTCGCCGAACGTTTTGGCGCCATCTTCTTCCTCAGCGATCAATCCGGGTCCCAGCTCCAGACGAAAGCGCCTTACGGCTGTGGAAAAGCAAGCCAAAGAAAAGGAATTGGCGGAGAAGAAAAGAGAGCGCGAGGAGCAGGCTGCCAGAAAGGCAGCTGAAAAGGCCAAGCTAGAGGAAGAAAAGGCAGTACGGGCTAAAGAACGCGAGGACAAACGCAAGCAAAAGGAAGAGGACGACAGGCTCAAGGCTGAGCAGCGGGACGAGAAGAAACGTAAGAAGGAGGAGGAGCAGCGGCGCATTCATGAAGAAAAAGAGAAAAAGGCCAGAAGCCAGCCAAAGCTCAATGCATTTTTCAAGATTCCGAGCACTGCAAAGCCGGAAAGCAACAATGTTGTCTCTGATGTGGCTGGTCCCATCGGAAATACCCATGTCGTGGAACAAACCGAATACGACAGACTCTTCAAGCCTTTCTTTGTTCGAGAAAATACCCGGCTGGCTCCTTGCGCTACCCAAATGGATGAAGAAACCAAAGAGGCCAAGTCGCGGATACTTGACGAGTTCATCACCAATCGACAAGGTCACCAGGAATCAACAACTCGTACACCGTTCAATGCCATTGAACATCTATGTCTCCCCTATAAGCCCTCGAAGCGGGGCAAGATCCATCATCCGGTCAAGCATATCATGGAATCAGCGTCGAGCGGCACTGGCGGCACATTCGACGAAGCGCGCAAGAAACTGGCCAGCATTCCACAAAAGATTATCGCCTTCTCAGAGGATGTCCGTCCACCGTACTACGGCACGGTCACTCTGAAGCCGTTTGCCCTGGGTCGCGCCATCATGAGTCAACTTGCGCGCAGGCCAACGTGTCGTCGCCTGCCGCTGAACTATGACTATGACTCGGAAGCAGAGTGGCAGGAGGAGGAAGGGGAGGACGTTGATATGGACGATGATGATGAAGAAGAACTTGATGATGAGGATAACATGGACGGATTCTTGGATGATACAGAAGATGGTGGCATCTCCACAAGGCGGGTATTTGGCCAAGCAATGGAACCCGAAAGTACAGGCATCTGCTTCGAAAATGAAGACCGTCTTGGACCTAATCGCACAACATACGAACACCGGATGGAATTTATTCATGGTAAGACTGACTTATCGGCTATTAAAAAAGAAACTCTTTTGCGCTACAGGTAACTGACGAGAGCAATTACAGAAGAAGGATGGCAACATCATGGGGGCATCGATCCGTTCTCCACGCAGTACTGGGATCCAGAGAAGAGAGTAAAGGCAGCAAAATCAGCAGTCACAGCGGCCACAGCAGCAGCAGCAGCAGCGTCATCGGCGACATCAACTGCGAATAACATGCCACCTCCAGCGGCACCTCACAATGCTTTCGCGGCTTTGAATGGCGAGGCCGGTAATGTGACGGCGGCGACGGCCGCGAAGCTGGTCAAGGCGGAGCTGATGAATGATGTGAAAAAGGCCATCCTCGACAACAAGGCCCTCTCCAAGGTTGGCATCATTGACTTTATCTTCCACCAGTTTCGGGACAATGTATCGCGCACCGAGGTCAAGAATACACTAGAACTCGTGGCTGAGAAAAAAAAAGTAGGGCGGGTAAAAGAGTGGGATTTAAAGCCAGGTCACGAGCTTTCGCTTTAAAACGAAACAAACGAAAAAAAGAAAGAACAGACAAGACAACAAAAAAAAAAAAAGAACCATAAAATATTGGGAGCAGGACTGCGTGGCTTAGCTGACTTGTCTTGGGTGGGGTGTGAGAAAACTTCCCTGTCTGGTTCGGTTTCTGCTCTCATTCCAGCTATGTCAAAACGGTGTTTTTTTTTTTAATTTAGCGAGCGAGGGAGCTACTTTGGCTGGCATTCAAGGACGTGAGCGAGTTGTGCAATGCATTTCAAGGGTGTATATAGAATTTGAATCGAATTTGCTGGGAGAGGAGGGGAGGGAGCTTGGGCGAAGGGGTTACAAGTACATGCAAACATGTGTATATACACAGTGGGATGAATCGTGTGCGGTGGGTTCAGGTAATTCTGAACGTGTTGCTTTATATTCAAGTTTTGGAATTGCCTACGACCCATTGTACATACATACCTGTGTACATGTGTTTTGTCTCCGCTATTAGTGGTGCAAGTGTGCACGTGTGCAAGCTTTAATACAGTAGATCCAGGTCACTTCCAACCTTTCGCCATACAATTTTGGTGTGAAGAATTTCGAACATACTTGAATCCACCAGTGACTGCTCCACTACTCGTACCAAACAACCGGGCCGCCACCCACCAACCACACCCCCCAGCCCGCACGTGTACCCCGTGCTGACAATTGATTATCCACATTAAAGTCCAGAAGCATGACCTCCACATCCACAGTCCATCGACATCCATGCACATCCAGATTCCTTGCCAAACAGCCACCGTCTAGTCTCGACGCTCCAACACACACAACTCCGTCAAGCACGCTCGTAACACGAAAAGACTCTGTCGGCATCTCCATCTATCGAGCCAGCATCGTCAACTTCTTACACAAACTCCCTCCGTCTCATATCCAACCGCAATGGTCCATCTCCATCCCTGAAACAGCCCTCATTGCGGGATGGACAACCCATGGGACCCGTCCCCCTGGATAAGCGATCCGGGCGCCCAAAGTCCCGTCCTGCCGGCCGAGTCTATACCGAAACCGGAAACGGAGTTCGAAAAGATTCATTTTGCAGGTTTAGGGGCGGAGGCGCGTCTGCGGGATGCTTCGCCGTGGGGCCGGACCGGTGATCTGGAGAGTGAGGACCCGTGGGGGGGATGGGGGGATGGGACGCCGGGGAAGGAGGAGTGGAAGGGGGCAGCAGTGGGAAGTTGGGAGGTGGGACGGGGGAAGGAGGCGAACGCAACGACGGCGGCGGCGGCGGCGGTAGCGACGTTACCGGATCCGTGGACGGGAGAGGAAATGACGGCGCTGGCGATACATGGAGGAGGGGTTGAGGATGACAGGAATGCTGATTTGGGGATCAATACGGACGGAGAGCGGCCTGCCACTGCGGGGAAAGGAGAGGACGTGGCGCTGACATCACTGTCTGGTGTGGTGGATGAAGGGGATGAGGGTGCTTGTGATGATGATGGGCCTAGGCAAGGCGGTTGTGAGGAGCAGGAGGCGCGATCGCAAGAGGAGCGTGGGGAGAGATGCGCATCGCCGGAGAGGGAGCAGTCGGCGCGAGAGGCGGGCGAGGCGGCGCAGGTTGAAGGCAATACGCAAGTCTCCAAGGTCCAGGAGCTGGTGAACATGTATGATGGCATGGCGAGAACGAACACGGGGACTCTGAGCGTGCAGATTCCTTTGGACGAGATGTCATCCGGGGCCGACCCGATGGTGGCAGCGGCGGAGGTAGAGGAGCTGGACGGTGATGATGGTGGCGGTGAGGAGGAAGGGAGCGGGATGCATCTGGGAGGGTTGGATATTGGAATAAATGGTGAGCTGGAGAATCTGAGACGGGAATCCAACAAAGACGATGACTTTTCTCCTACGGGATCAACTTCTTCATCATCATCATCGTCATCATCGTCTTCAGCAGCAGAAGCAGAAGACCAAGAGACTACTGTCACTTGCAGGAGGAGCAGTGGCAGCAGCAGCAGCAGCACCGCCGCCGCCGCAATCACGACCAAATTACCTCTGCCGACGGCTCTTCCATACCCCATCGATCTCTCCAACCTAGACGACCTCTTTCCCGGAACCGAACCATCCTTGTCCTCCTCCTTTCCACCCGAACGCATTTCCGACACCATCATCAACGACACCTTTACATCTGTCTCCCAACGCAAAGCCTGGTATCGCGTCTCGCGTCCGGGCTCCATCCGGAAGCACAATTTTGGCGACGACGACAGCTACGTGCGTGTCACGTGGCACAACTCCCACATTCGCAAAGATGTCCTCACCACCGTCCGGCGATGGCTGGAGCAGGATTCGCTCGGCGGCCGTCTTCTCCTCGGACGAAGGCTGGGCCATCATGCCGGCGCGAGCATGTTCAACTGGGACTCGGACGCGCCGGGCGTGCAGATTGGCGAGCTGCTCTCGCAAAAGAGAGCCCGTGCGGTCCATGCAAGACAGGCTTCTGCTGCTGTGCAGGGGACGGTCAAGTCACCCCTGGCGGCGTCTTTTGGTTGGAGCTCAAGCGTGCCGGCATCGCCTGTGGACACGGGAGGGTTCTTCTCGTCGACGGCGGAGCGGCTGGCCAGACCGTCTCGTCTGATGCAGACGCAGGAATCTGGACTCATGCAGAAGGAGTTGGAGGTAACAACGCCACCAACGGCGGCACCGGCAGCGGCACCAGCGACGATAATCTCGGATACGGCGCCTCAAAATAGTCCGTCTCTCCCAGAGGAAGCTCCTTCTGTAGAGGTCCAGGACGGCCAAGACGAAGACGGAGACGAAGACGAAGACGACTGGGGCGAAATGGTGTCCTCTCCCACGGCAGACATTCCCACGTCAGACATGGTCCCGCCGTTCGGCATGAAGGCCACGACGAGCACGCAGGCCGTGCCGTCCACTGTGGACATACTAGGCGCGGCTTCCTCGTCCGCAGCACCATATGCAGACAGAGAAGAAATTTCCACAGGTGCAGAGACCCCATTAGCATCAGAATCAGCAGCAGCAGATGCAGGCACGCGCCTCTCCACCCGCGCCGTCCAACCATCTTCTATGCAGAACTCTCTCTCTCTCGTGATGCCCAATCCCTGGGACGGCTTGGACTCGCTTGGCCACACCTCTGCATCGGTAGTGACTGGAGACGAGCCCACGCCGCGCGACCACAACTCGATGGACCTCGCGGCGACGATGGCGGATGACGGGTCTTTTGCTTCTACGAGAACACGAGGCGTGGATCTGTCTCCGCGTGCGGCAAAAATGGCGAATACACCGTTGTCAGGCGTCTCGGACAACATCTCTGCGCCTCCAGCACTGGATGGCCCTTTTCGTCCTGAAACGATGACCGTTGCGCCTCCATCTCCTTCATCAATGACTGCTGCGAAAAGCGTCCATCCCGTCTTGTCCACGCCAGCCGATCCAGAACCAAAGCGTCTGACCGCACCAATAAAAACATCATTCCCGACAAAAACAGCAGCAACAACAGCAGCAGCAGCAGCAGCAGCAGCAGCAGCAACATCAATAATGACAGCGCAGGGTGCCCTACCCCCCGCTGTTGAACAGCACTGCATCGACGAGACTGTGGAGCAGGTGCTGAGGGACCTGCCCGACCTGTCGTACATGCTTCGCTAGTCAGCCAAGGTGCTGAGAAGCAAAAAGGTGCACATTTTGGATAGAAGTACGAAAGGCGGGGGAAGTATTCGTGCATGCTTTGCTCAAATTTGGATGTTTTGGAAATCAGGGCGTGGAAATATTCTTGTATTTTTTTTTTTTTTTTAAATTGGGATGTGTGTATTTTAGTGAGCGGGAATAGGGTGCCATGTACACACATATGTATGTATATATGTACAATGTATGGGACAGGGCGTTGCGCAGTGGTGCGTACAACATGTACGCCATGACACTGCGCGGGGTATTCGCTGGGCAACAAGTCTACTTTATATCTGGTAGCCCGAGACTTATGCACTGTGACCACCACGGTTGCATGACCGTGCTGTACATGCACGATATTGGATATCTGGTTGCCCCGAAATCAAAATGCGGACTTTCGAGCAGCGCTTTGCGCTTTGGATGCATGCATGATGTTGCAGCGTCCTTGTTATGCCAAATGAAAAATCAAGCGGCATACAATTGGTTCAGGCACTCCCGAGTAGTCGGCATCAGGTCAGTGTGCACGTTGGTTTATACGTCATTAAGTATAGATACATCCTCACACCACCATATTCATATATATATCCGTCGAAAACAAAAAGGGAAAAAAGAGAAAAAAAAGGACAAGAACTGTGCTATTCCAAACCAGTCCACCTCCCATCTCCATGCGGGCATGAACACAACCCGTAGATAGCATAACGGGCAGCTCAGTCCACCAGACCGCATTGGTGGCGTGATACGTCGATGCTTCGGGGGTTGAATTCTGACACAAGATTGTTCATAGAAGACGATTAATCGAGGATCATTTGCTGCTTTATTGGTGTGGTAGGCTGTTTGTCCACGATTGTGCAACTATACTGTCACTACAACCGTGTCTTGTGCTGGGCTAATTTGATTGGAAGTGATGATCTTGTTTAACCGTCAGGGGGGCAATAGACACCGCTACGAGGGAAAAATACGAGAGAGAGAGAGAGCCAGATGGACATTCGTCATCGTACCCAATCCGCATCAAGCTTAGTCCGCTGCGAAACAAAAAGGACCACTTGGCTCATCATCGTCTTGATCAAACCGCATCATAAAAAAAGGCCAAAGGCGCCCAAACCACATGAAATGAATGTTAAAAATGCCGCTTCTCATCGCTCGAGCTCGTGTTCGTAAAAAAAAAAAAAAAAAAAAAAAAAAAAAAAAAAAAACGTAATGCAACCCCAAACCCTAGCCCAGTCCCTTGGTCGTCAATATCTGACTCAGCTCCTTGAATCGTACCGGCTTCGTTAGAAACAAGTCAATCCCACACGTAAAAGCCTCTCTCTGCGCCTCTGCTGATGCCAGGCCTGTCAGGGCAACAATGGTGCATGCCTCGAGCTTCGCTTCCTTTTCCTGCTGTCGAATAAGACAAGATGCCTCGAACCCGCTCATCACAGGCATGGAAAGATCCATAAAGATGCATTTGTAAGCGCCGGCGCCTAGTCGGAACGCTTCAACCGCTTCCTTGCCATTGCATACTGCGTCATGCAGGTGGCCCATCTTCTTCATGCAGGACGATAGAATTTTGAGATTGATGGGATTGTCGTCGACGAGGAGGAATCGGTTTCGAGGTGGAGGCGACAAAAGCAACGGCGACGGCAACGGCGACGAAGATTGAGATAGCGGCGGTGACTGTGACGACGAATTCTTGATTGCATTGAAATTGACTGCCTCTTGGCATGATGTGTGTGAGCTCCGTGATGAGAGCGGAGACGTCGGCGCATCGGCCTTACCATGAGGCGCTTCGTCGAAAGGGGACTCGTCATTCGGTGACTCTTCACTCAGCGACTGATCACGGGTGACCGTCGCATCGAAATACTGCTGCTCTTGCCTCAATGTGTCTGGATTTATCAGCTCGGCGCATGTGCTTCGGGAAATGTGCTCATTCCATCGTTCTAGACTGCGTGCTAGTACTCTTGCCAGCTTTCTGGGGCCAAGACTATGATGGAAAAGTTAGCAACAAGAAAAACGACGATGACGACGACGACGACTACGAAGAGCATAGCGACAATTAAAGAAAAAAACGTACGGCTGAGAACTATATTCAAGTACACCATCCAGCGAGCAGTTCCTGTATCTCGATTCAACTGTTCGAGCCGCAGTGACACTGCTGCATATCACCACCACGGGCGCCCGTTCCAATACCTCTCGGCATTCGCGTCGCATCAAGTCCAGATGCGCAGCAGTGCAAATCACTACATCTGCTTTCGTCCTGGTCGCGTGACCATCTGATGAACCGTCAAGGACAGCCATATGGAGCCAGTCGCGACAAATAGCCACAAGTGTGTCACGTTCGTCAAAATGCTTGCCAATGCCTGGCATCTCCAGATCCCGAATTCCAGATAAAGATTCTTCGTGTGTGGGGAAGCCGGCCACATGGACGTACAGGCCACTGAGCATTTCCACATGCCGCTTAAAGCTATCCTCGGGGGCGGTCTCGGACTCGTCGCCTTCATCATTTGGAGACATGACACGCATTGGCGGCACCTGGACAGAAGGCGCCACCTCGAGGGGTAATTCGACCGAGATGGTTGTTCCGCTGCCGAGGATGCTTTGCACCTTGATCCGGCCGCCAAGTCCAGAGACGATTTTCTTAACAAGACTCAGACCGAGGCCAACCCCGGGATTTAATCGGTCTTCTTGTGAAAAGGGCACAAACAAGTGGCTTTTGAGATACTCCTCACTGATGCCCTTGCCAGAGTCCGACACAGTCAGGCACACGGTTCTCAGATCGCGGCGGGCACGCACACGCCCAGCGCATGGCAAGCTTATGGATTGTTGGCTCAGCGTCACCCGAACAAAGCCTCTGGCAGTGTACTTGAGCGAGTTTCCCAGCAGGTTCATAATGACGCGACGTAGAGCACCAGCCTGTGTGTAAAAAACCCAATCAGCGTTGGGCTCAACATCTAGGCTCACGACGACGTCGCTCGGCTTGGAATCCATTGGCGCGTGGTCCATGGAAACATGCATGCTATCTAGGCGTCGCAGGGCAGTCCAGTTGGGCTCAACCTGGACAGACGATGATGCCTCGGCGGCGTGTGCAGCAATAAGTTTCTGGTATGTATGCCCGGCGAAAACACTCTCGATGACTTCTTCCGCTAGCTCGTCAACGGCAACATTAGCCGTGATGCTCATCATGCCCGCCTCAACAGACTTGCATGTCCTGCGTCGTTCAGCACGGACGTCGTCTTTGCTGTCGTCGTCTCCCGAGGCCCTCACACGTCTCGACAAGCCCTTGGTATTGAAGTTGTTGATCTTGGCCCAGTGGAGTAGGTGGTCAACGGTGTCCAGCAACGTGCGGCCGCAAGTCTCAATCGTATGCACAACGTCCCTTTGGAACCGATCGAGGGCCGAGTCGTGCAGCATCTCGACGCCCAGCACCACGCCATGCAGCGGTGAGCGCAACTCATGAGATAGTGAGCTCAGCATATCCATTCTGGACTTCTGCGCTAGTGTGGCCTTCAGACGCGACACCTCGGATATGACAATAGTCCCAAAGGCGATGAGGTAGCTCAATTCCACCTTGGTGCTAAAGACACGACTAGAAGCCTTGGTGTAAGCAAACGTCCCGGCAGACCAGCGCTGGGTCGAGGGATCCCACACGGGTGCAAACGCGATGCACCGCGCACCGGACAGCAGAGTCATGAGCATTTCCTGCTCGCTCTGCTTCATCCGTGGTCGTTTTCCCGATGCCGACTTTGAGTGAGATTTGAGTGTTGCCGCAGAGATGTCTGGATCGGCTGATGCTTCTTCACTGGAGCAGTCGCTCGATTGCACTGCGCCGCTTTGGTTGAAGTTGAAGATGGTGCCGTTTGGGTATCGCCGCAGTAGCTTGCGCAGAAACCGTTGCGGCAATTTCAGAGATTTATGGGGTGCCGAATCGTCCTGGATTGTCGATAGGGACGCGCCCGAACAACCAAGCACCGGAGCAAATGACTCGCTGCTGCTGCTGCTGCCGTTTCTGCTGCAATTCTCTCCGTGGTGACAGCCCGAATAGCTGGGTTCGTCGCTGCTGGAAGAGGCGGGTGAGGACGAGAACGAAGACGAAGACGAAGACGAAGAGCAGCTCGTAGCGCTTGCATTGCGAAAATCCCGTGCGCTGGCTCCGCCAAACGTTGTGACATTGGCATCCAGGAAGATGACGCCTTCGACATTCAAGGAACTACAGAGAGCTTTCGCTGCTTTGGTGTAAATCTTCCGCGCCCTGATTGCCACATCATTCTCGTTCTCGTCCACGCACTCTCCCGTGGATGCAGTGGACATTCTAGGGTCGCGTATCTGCGATGTGGTCTTTTCATCTCTCGGGGGCGACTCGCCAATATCTTGATCTGAAGAATCCTTTGTCTCTTCCGCGTCAGCAGCAAGGGCCGTTTGTAGCCCTTTGGTAAAAATGCTGCATGTCTGTGGATCTTGAGGATGCGCTTCGTGACTATTGTTATCCTTGCCGGACAAGGTATCAAATTTGTTCTTCGTCAACGTTGTAGATCCGTCAATGAAACTACTGATTCCCCGAATCATGCGCTCTGTCCGTCCATGTGATTTTGTTGCTCTCTTAGACTCCAGATGACCCATGATAACCTTGGACAGTTCCCACATGAAACGCACCTCGTCGGCTGCTAGTCCGTCACGGGGCTCGTCGCCAACAACGCAAAATACACCAATGTTGATTCCATGGTTTGTTCTAATGGGTACGGCAGCATAAAACCGACACGTCGGCCACGTAGACTTCATAATGGGGCGGTCGGCGAAGCGTGGATCAGATGCCAAGTTATTGATTATTGATACCGGCAAAGTCTCATCCCCGTTTTCAGCTTTTACATCATGAATTGGTGAAATGGCGGCAGTGAGGACACACTCGCAGATTCCATAGGTCCTGGGAATGGCGGTATTTGAGAGGCAGAGCAGACTGTTCCCGGCAAGACACTTCGGTTGTAGGCTGAGGTCAGGCGTGGCCTCGGCGACAACATACTGATTCGAAGTGTCGAACAACGAGATTAAAGCGCGAGAAGCTTTGAGTCGCAGAACAGCAAGCTGAGCAAACGAAGTAAGGGCAGGATCCGGTGATGAACGGAGCCGTGAGGCGAATAGAGGATCATTTGGAGAGTAAGGGACGGTATGTTGAATGAGAGACGAGTCGTACCGGAAAGTTTCTCGTTCACGAGCCGCCTCGGAAACGTCGACCAGAGCGACCATAATGCAGCAAGGGGTCAGAACATTCCAGCCTCGTCATTCAGTGCGATGGCGGGGTAATGGTTGACTTGTGCTTGTGAGTGATGGTGCTTCTGCGGATGCTTCTGCGGATGCTTCCGTCCTGCTCAGTACTGCTGCCGTTGTTGTTGTCGCTGCAAATTGACGCACCGCTCCATGGTTGGAGGAACAAAACCGCTTCCACTCCCACCACGGGACTGGTTCCTGGACTCTCATGTGTGCGGCCGAGTGGCCCGTGGGCGCATTGAGTGTTGATCTTGCATCGAACGGGGGCCTTTTCAACCTCGGTGATGTTACATGTGGCTCTTCGGATCAAATTCTCCGGTCCAGACAGGGTATGTAGCCAATCAGCTGCGCGCATCTCCATTCTGGGGCCGCCAGACCAGGACCATGGCCAGGATTTATTTCATTTCTCTTTAGAATTTTTCTTTTAAAAAAATAATAAAAAAAGGGGGTGAGGGAGAGAGAGGGGGGGAGAGATAGGCGCTGGCGGTGGTCTTTTCTCGATCAAGACTTCGCCAAGCGTCCCTGATGTTGTCTGATTTCGGCCGATTTCGGCCGAAATTGTCTAGCTGAATCTATGTACGCGATTAAAATGGGGCCGTTTCTTCCACATGAATCAATTCCAGAGGTCAGATCCATAGCCGGCAACGTATGCAAAGTAACTTTGTGTGTGTTTCATCCCACTCGTCTAATGCACTAATGAGGTGTGGCAGACTCGGAGTTTCGGTAACACGATCCGCTGCAAACTGCAAACGATGTCCGTCTTGGACGGTGAAGCTTTGCGCCCGCCAGCATTTTCGTGCCGGCGAGAGGTTGTGGTGCTCGCGCATAACATGCGCATTCCTGAATATGCCGCTCAATTCAAATTAGTGATGCTGTGGATTCCGTTGGCGCTCCATCTGTCAACACTTTTCCTAAGCCTCTCAGACATCCCTGAATACATTAGTTGTATTTCGAGATAGTATTTCTTTCTCGAAAGTTCGTGACCCAGCTTATATTCCTTACAGTAGTTCAGCTATCCTTGATATGCGGTGTATGCAGATTCCTGCGCGATGTCCAATTTAAGATTAGACGTGAAGCATATCTGGTGTCGTAGGGAACATGTTCCTGGAATCATGGAATCCTGGTTGATGCGGGAATTTTTCATGACTCCACACCCATAAGCTCTTGCCAGAACGTCATTCACACCTACCAGACTGGAATAAAACGCAAGTGTGGCTGAAGAAACTGAGAATTCCATCTTCGAAGAAGCAAAGCACCAGCCCGGTCCACACTGCACCAGCAGAGGCATTGAAGTCCTCGAGTGTCAAGAAGACATAATTGAGAACTGCGTCGCACGCCTAGTGAAGGCTAGACTTTTCAGCGCTGGGCTGTCTGGCGGTAGGGTGAAGAGCCAACAAAATTGCCCGGGCATGGTATTGGTCATCGAGATGGCGGGAATCGGGATGCCCCGCGGATTGGGCTGGACCAAACACAAGGGCGGACGGAAGAGGAGAACTGTGAAACAAATGACGACGTCCGACTCGAGACGTGACACATGTCCAAGTGGCTGATGGCTCACAAAGGCAGGAAACGCCGCCCGCAGAGCACAAAGACATTGTTACGCTCCTCCAATGACATCTTTGGGGTGACGGCGCATTGTCCGAGCTGTGTGTTCCCCAACGCATCGATGTTATCGTCTCGATGTCACGTAAACTCATCCGTTCCATCCGCCAGCTGCGATGGCAGACGAGGAAAATGTGATCGCGTTATGTAGGTATGTACATTGTACTGTGTAGTCGGGGATTTTTTTCGCGGGGAGAAAGAAACCATAAAGTACTTTACGAACATGTCGGGAAAACGAGCCTAACAGCAACAGCAGCTGACGGAATGAGGGGGAAAACCGAGGGCAGACCGGCTGTGGATTGGAGCATTTGACAGCTGCTCGCAGCTGGCCTGCGTAGCTCGGCAATTGCAGGCGGCGCGCACACTCATCCTGGTCGGACCATGGAACATAATCCTCCAGCCCTTTCTTTCCATCCCCAGATATCCATGGCCTGAATCATGACTTCCTTTCTTGGCTCTGAGCAAGACTCAAGTCGAAAGTCGGCGTACGTCCTTCTGTTGTATCCGGCATTCAGACCATAATACATGCGAACGGCTGCAACTCAATCATCAATGATATGTGCATACACATGCACGCACGCACATTGCCTCCTCCACCGTGTCGCAAGTCCCGATCATCATCTCCGCTCGAGGAGCTCACTCACATACCGCCATCTTGCTTGAACTTTGACGGACGTGGGGACAATGCCCAGTCGCTCAAGGAATCACCAATTTCCGCTGCATATTTTCCAAGCAAGGCGAGGTGGTATGCTTCTATACTGCAGGAAACACACATGCAGTTTTGCAATGGTTCGACATATTGAACCTACAAGACTTTTCATACCGAGCAGAGATTCAGGCGCTGGAGCTCCAGGAGAGCACAAAGTGGATCCTTCGAGTACTGGTCATAGAGGCAGGCATCCTCCACAGACGATGGGATTCAGGATCGGTCGGGGTATTGCTAAGACAGCACATAAATTCCTGAATATATAATTGCCATGAATGATACCGGCTTGCGATGGCACTTCTGCTGGCCTCCAGGAGAGTCTGGCTGTATTTATGGGCCGTTCAGAGTCGATTGCCTTTCCCCGGGTGAAAGGACATTGCAACTATACGACGTACTCGACACGGACACTGTGTTTCGGAAGACATTCCTGCTGCTGAAGCACCGCGTCGATAATCAGGTCATCCCGGTCCAGCATGGATGGAGACCTCGGAACACGCTACAAGGATTCGGAACCCAGGTTAGCTGGAGAGAATATGCAACGGGTGGACAGTGGTTTCAGTCACCAACTGGCATGGATGAGGCCATGAGTATCTGAACCATGACCTAGAGCTGCATCCGGACCGCCCTTATAACACCAGAAACAAATTCGGCTCACGTCCATGGCCTGTTCTTAATCCTGCAGTTGGTGGTAACGACGAGCACCTGGACGTGGACGTCGTCTTTCTTTGCCTGGAGTTGTGCAGTCGAGGTAGAGGCTGCGGATTTGCTGAAATCACGAAGCGAAAGGATGCGAGCAAGGTATGGTTATATTGTGTTTTATGTAACCCACAGCGTTACGCATGAATGTAGCGCAGTCTTATTGTACTCCCCCCCTTCTCTGCCGTCCTGGCCGCTTGCTCCATTGCTATTGCTCCTTCTCCCAGTCTGATTTCATGCCCTGCGCCTTTCTGAAATGCTAATGACCTTTTCTTCAGTTACGATAGCGGGAACGACCCCTTGCTGCCTCTCGAAGTGTAGCCTCACACTTCGAGCACAGCCTCTCCTGGTCTTGATTTCGATGCTTGTAGTCGCTCCATATGCCATCTTTGCAGTCTCCCCGGCGTGGATTTCGCGCTTGCTGTGCATCACGACACAGGTCTGTACTTTCTCGTCGCACCTCGGTATAGGTTTGGCAGGTCGGACAATGACGAATCCAAATCGTGGTTTTGCACATTTTGTCGATACTTGAAAAGGTGGGTTTCAAAATCGATCTTCTTCTACTTTTTTTCTTCTATTGTCCTTCGCGGCTGCCGCGTGTGTTTCGGAAAGTATGGTGAGGTTCCTTTTTCTGCAACTCAAATGGAGTCTAAATTTGACACGGGAGTAAGGAATCAAAACTCAGCAATCGAGACAAACTAGACAGAAGTCTCTTCTAGGACAAGGGTTTCTGATATAAAGGGAGAAGAAAAAGATGCTCTCAGCCTCCCCTCGTTCTATCTCGCAAAGCACAGAAGGCATCTTTAAATACGAAGCCAGGACCTCATGATTGTGGCTGTGACAGTCACAGCTTGTGATGGAGAGGAAAAGGACAATGCAGACCGGCAGAGCTATTCTGACTTGAGCGTCGGTTTGCGCCTTGTTCACATTCGGATGCCGTGCTACATTGTACGTTATGGGCCGTCCTGGCACATGAGAAGCTTCTTGCCCGTAATGGCGTGGTTTTTTTGCACCTCGGCTTTGTAGTGAATATGTACATATGTACCTGGCCGCCATTCACTCTCTTCTTGTTCCCTCTCTTGTCCTTCCTTTCTGATCACGACCATTTTGTTGCATGAGCAAGTTTGTCACTGACCAGCATGCCGGGGGTGGTGGCACATGTCAAGCTACCAAATGTTTATCCGGAATGCAGCTGAAGTTTGAACCTAGCGTGAGTTTGGTTTTCCCCGCCCTCGATTCTCGGTATAATTGTTGATTATTAATGTAAATGCCTTTTTTAATGGGTGTTTTCCCTGAGCAGGGTGGTGGCTCGCGGGTAGAAGCGGGCAATGCATTATGCTTATTGCTGGTTGACTTGATTCGCAGATTCCACAGGGACGCGGTTCGGATACTGTTGCACGCAGCGCATAGGTGGAGTTAGGTTAATGCGCGGATTATAGTAATGCTACGCTAGGCAAGGGCTAGTGTAATGCGTACTATTTACTATTTATTTTCCTTTATATATAATTTACTAGTAATTTAAAATAGAGTTTAAATTATTAATAATTTAATAATATTATTATATATTTCTATAAGAGTTATAAGCTTAGAAAGAAGTTAAAAAGACTTTTTATAACTTACACTATATACTTATATTATTAAATATATATATTTAAAGCTTTTTTTACCTTTTTTATTAATCCCTTTTTCTTATTTTATAAAATAAATTCCTTTAAAGGTCTTATAGTAAAGTTCTTAGTAACTACTATAAAGCTTTTATTTTTTAAGTATTAAAATAACTAAATAAAAGCTTTATAGTAAGTAATAAATAAATAATATATTTAATATTTAATTAATTTTAAGCTTTTAAAAAAAAACTCTAACCTTTTAATTATACTAAAAAGAGTAACTTTAAAAGAGCACTTTAAATATATAGTAAAATATACTATAGTAAGGTATAAAGCTATAATATAAAATACTATTATATATTTTACTTTTAAATATAAGTATAACTATAAAGAGTATAAAGCTTTTATAAATTATAAATAAGCTTTATATACTTAGATTTTAAATATAATAAAGCTAAATACTTACTTTTTAATAATTAAAGCTATAAAAGAAAAGACTAATAAAGAGATACCCTCTCTATAGAAGCTTATAAAGTACTTAAAGGGAAAATTCTTATTAAAAGAAATAATTATTTAAGTAAAGGTTTTAATGCTTTATAATGCTTTACTTTAAAAGGCTAAGTGTACTAATACTTAGCTAAAAAAATAAATTACTAATTAAAATATACTTTATAAATAAGCTAAGTATTATAAAATTAATAAAATCTAAGGCCTAAATATAATCTATAATTTTATTTAAGCTATTAGTATATACTTTAAGCTTACCTAGGTAAAAGCTAAGCTTATTAAACTTATAGAATACTTTAATATTTTTTTAAAGGAATTTATACTTATAAGTATTACTAATAAATTTATAAGATACTATAAGGCTATAAAGACCTTTAAAGTATTAGCTAAAAGGGGAGTTTATACTATACTTAGTATATACTTTAATAAGGAAGAAAAAAGCTAGGGCTTAAGTAAAGAAAAAAGCTATATTATTAACTACTTATATAGAAGAAAAAACCTTTATTACTAGAAGCTATAAAAGTATAAAAGGCTTTATTAAGCTATAATAAAAAATAAAACTAACCTTTATTTTTCTTTATAAAAAAAAGCAGTAAAAGCTATTAAAAAACGCTATAAAAGTATTTAATAAACTAAGCTATATATAACTATTAATAAATATAGATAGAAGAATATAGCTATAAAAGCTTCTAGTAATAACTTCTTTAGAGGTATTTTAGCTACTATTCTTAATCTAAACCTTATAAGCATAAAGAAGCTACTAAAGGGAATTTTTATAACTTTTAAATTTAAAAAGTATATACTTTTAAAAAGCACTCTTTTTAATAACTATAGTATAATGTATATAGTTAATAATATTAGTCTCCTTAAGCTTAGTATATTTAAAGCTACTAAAGATAACTATCTTAAGGTAAGTATAACTACTTTCTAAATTATTAAAAAAGGTATATATATACTTAAGAAGATTTTAAATAATATAAATAATGCTTAAACTAAGAACCTTATATTATAGAATATAGTAATTATAGAAGGGTTTTATATAAATATTATATTAAAAAGCTAACTTTTTAAGAAAGGCATTTAGTATTATAGTGTTAATAGCTTTTTATACTTTAAAACTATAGAATAAAGCATAATGCTTATTAAATTAATTAAAAAGTATAATATTATTTTTCTTAAATATAAGCCTCTTTATAACTACTTAAAAATCCCTCTAAAGGTAACTTTATACTTACTATTAATATTATTTATAATAATTAAATTAATAAATATATATATATAAAGCTTATAGTACTAGTATTTTAGTAAGAGCCTAAGCTTACTATAAACTAATAAAAAAGTCCTTTAATATTTATATTCTAGGTACCTTAGTAAAAATATACTTAGTAAGCTTATAATATATATAAAAAAAGTATAAATCTAAGGAATAAAGTATAAAAAGTATAAAGCCTATGTATTTATATATACTAAATAAGTAATCTTAAGAAGGCTATTAAAAAGGAGGTCTTTAAGACCCTTTTAAAGGGTTTACTAGGATTTTTAAAACTATTTAAAGAGCTTTAATAGTATAAGGTAGCTACTTATTTTTAAAAATAAGTATAGTAAAATAATATAGGTATATATACTACTTAATAAAACCCTTAAGACTATTTTTAATATATTAGTTTACTTTAAATAGTAAATAATATACTAATTTAGCCTTTTAATTATATAATATAAATAAAATAATAAAAAAGCTATTATATTAAAAAAAGGCCTTATAGTATTCTAAGCTTAGGCATGCTCTAAAGGCATAGAATTAAAAAGCTTTTCTTTATATACTTATAAGCTAAATAAAGCTATAAAAAGAGTAAACTAAATAATTACTATAAAGTCTATTATAATATTTATAAATATAAGGCTTCTAGTAAATTTATAGTTAGAAAGTATATAGGCTACTGCCTATATTTATAATATAAATTTAATATAGTAGCTTAAGTAGAAAATACTTATTAAAGTCCTTAAGAGCTAGTTTTATAATAATACTTATTTACTAATAAAAGAGCTTATAGTAGACCTAAAGCTAAATTAAAGCGGTTTATATATATATAGCTACTATATATATTCTATAACTAAGGACTATAAAGCTAATTATAATTAATAATACTATAAGATAAGCCTTAGGGAATATATTAAATATTTAGTAAGCTATATAGCTTTAAATATATATTAAATTTAGATCCCCTTACTAGGAAAGGTAATAATAATAAGGAATATAATATTTAATAAAAAAATATTCTATAATATAAGGAAAGAAAGTATAAATATATAGTTAGTTAGTAAGCTTAAAGCTTAATTCTAAGCTCTTTAAATAAATATAAAATTAAATAAAAAAATTAATCTCTTTATATTATTAATTAAAAAACTACTATAGGTAGTAATAATACTATTAAAGACTTTAAAGTTAAAAGTAAAAGCACCTTTAGTTATAAAAAAAAAGAATATATAAAAATTAGTATATTTTTTAGTATAATATTAAGGACTTTAAACTCCTTAAGTAACTCTTAAGGTTAAGAAAGAAGCTATATAAGGCTTTTACTATAAAGAAGCTCTTCTAAGCTTTAATTATAAAAGCTATAAAAGCCTTAATAAAAGCTAAGAAGGCTTAGTTAGTCTTAATGTTTTAAAATAAAATATATAGAACTAAAGCAATAAAAATATACTTACTATAAAAGGTAAAATAATAAATTAAATAATTAAAAAACCTAATACTTTAAATTAATTAGTAAAGTAATTTTTATATTAAAAAAATACTTTATAAAGCTTTAATAAATTAGCTACTTACTTAAATAACTTACTAAAGGCATTAAACTCTATAAATAAGTAGGACCTAAGGGATAATAAAAGCTCTTAATTAATAGCGCTATTATATAGAAGTGCTTATATTTAAAAGAGAGAAAGTAAGAGATAAATTTAAAATTAGAATATTTTAAAAAAGAAATAGCTTAACTATTACCTTATTAATTACTTATAGAATTTAATATTATTTTTAAGGCTTAATTAGCTAAAAAAAAAGAACTATAACTTCTAGAGTATAAAGACTATATTTACTATAATAAATACTTAGTATAACTACCTAAATAAAGTATATTTAAATAATAAGGTAAAGTATAATGCTATTTATTAGTTTAATTTAATAAAGCCTTTTAAAAACTATAGAGAAGCTATTAATTATATTATAAAAAATTAATAAATTAAAGTAATTAAAAAAGAGATTATAAAGCTTAAAAAAAGAGGTATATAAAAGTAAATAAAGTAAATAGTAATAAAATTATAATCTTTACTATTAAAGTAAGTATTTAACTATAAATTTAATAAAAAAAAAGTATTAAAAAGGTATAAAGCTTAAATTTATATAAAAGAAGATTTTTAAAAGAAATTAATAATTAAATAAACCTATATAATAATACTTATAGTATATATATTTAGAATCTTTATTACGCTTATTATAAGGTTTAATTTTAAAATAAGATAATTTAATATAAAAAATACATTCTTATATATAGCTTAAGGTATAAATAAAATACTAGTAATATATAAGCTACTAAAAGGTTATAAAGTGCTAAATAAATATATAAAATTACTTAAAGCACTTTATAGACTAAAAGACTTACCTTAGCTATAGTTTAAAGAGCTAAGTAGTTATTTAAAAGAACTTAGGCTTATTTTAAGCCTAAAAAAGCCTTATTTATTTTATTTAGAAGTATATAATATATTCCTTATATTCTTTATAAATAATATTATTATAGCTTTTTATAAGGATTAATTAGAAAAGGTAAATAAAGTAATTATAAAACTTAAGAGTATATATAAGCTAAATAATAAAGGTAAGGTATACTTCTTTCTAGATATTTAAGTAATCTATAATAAAGAAAATTATAGGATTTATTTAAGCTATAAGGTATATATAAATAAAATTAGTAAAAAGTTTAATTAAATAGAGAAAGGTAGCTTTCTTATTATACTAATCCTTATTACTAAGTATTAAAAGCATAAAGAGTAAGCTAAGAAGGTATTTATAAAGGCTTATTAAGAAAAAATAAGGTTAATTCTATATATAGCTATTATAATAAGACTTAATATTATATTTACTATAGCTAAGCTCTTATAATACCTTATAAACCCTACTTTAAAGTATATAAAAGTAGTAAACTAAGTAATTAAATATTTAATTTTAATAAAATACCTTACTTTAAGCTTTAAAGGTATAGAAGAAATATATATAATATAAATTATAAGTAATACCTTTTTTATAAATAATATAATTATATAAAGGTTTTTATAAGGATACTTTATAACCCTTTTTAGTAGCTTAATTATATAAAAAGCAATATATTAATTTATTATAATAAGCTTTACTACTAAGGTAAAGCTACTTACTTTATAGTAAACTACTAAAGAGACTATAGGGCTATAATAGCTTTTTAAAGATATTAGGTTTAATGCTTATAAGGATTAGGTTATAAGCTATAATAACTAATAAATAATTTGCCTTATTCTTAATAAAAGTAAATATCTTAGCACTTATTTACACTATATTAATATATATAATATATAGCTAAAGTAGGAATATAAGCATAGAAGCTTTAAGATAAATTATATATTAATAGTGGAAATACTAGCTAATAGGTTTATAAAGGCCTTTACTTAATAGTAATTTAAATACTTTAAAGGAATACTTAAATTAATAAATATATATACACTACCTATACTTATAAAGAGCTAAAAAGTGCTAAGGTTAATTATAATATATATACTATTTAAAATAATAATTATTAGTATAGTTATAAATATAATAAGTATATAAAAAGGGGGGTATTAAGTATATTACCCTAAATAATTATATAAAAGCCCTCCCCTTATACTATAAAAGCACTATAAAGGTAAATAGAATATTAAAAAATAAAATAATAATGCTTTAAACGCTAAATACTATATTATATAATATTTAAATATATTTTTTAATAACTTTCTTTAACTTAATTACTAAAGTAATAATATAAGCTTCCCTTTTTATTATTATAATGCTTTAAGCAGTAAAAGTAGCCTTAATATAGAGTGTAACCTTTTTATATACTAATTTTAACTTAGTAAAAAGTTTAATCTATAGTTTTAATACTTAATAGTATTAATTATATATTTAAAGAGTACTAAGTATTAATATAATAAAAAAAAGCTATAAATTAAATTAAAAAAGGCTTACTTTAAAGTTATAGTTCTATACTATTAGTATTTACTTAGTAATAAGGACTAATATAGTATATAAGTTATTATAATAATAATTACCTAACTTATATAAAAAGTATCTTAAAAAGTAGCTAGTACTACTTTTATAGTATTTCCTATTATTACCCTTACTTATAATAATAGCTTTAATATATCCTAAGTAAAAAATATACCTTTATACACTATAAATATTTAAAGTTTAAGGCTTTTAAGTTATTAATATATTTAATTAATTAAAAGAATACTTATAAAGGTATATATAGTCTATATCTATTAAGTTAGGCTTTTTAAAGCTTTACTTTTACTTTATTTACTTATCTCTTTAAATAAAGGCTTCTTACTTATTAATAATTACTATAAAGTTATTAATAGCTTAAGGGGAGAGAAAGAAGAAGAAAAAGAATTATTAATATTATAATTCTTATTAAAATTAAAATAAATCTTAGGAGATTTATTTTATAAAACCTTAGGCTTAAGGCTAAAAAAGAGCTTTTACTAGGAGTTTTTTTAAATAACTTTTCTAGATTTTAAAGGTATTATAAATTAATAGTATTAATAATATTTAAAAAATAAGGTTAATTATATAAAAATTTACTTATAAAAAAAAAAGAAAAAAAAAAGAAATTTAAAGTTAGCTATAAAGAATTAAATATCTTAAGCTTTATAGTAAATTATATAAACTTACTTTACTTTTAACTTTACTTTCTCTTTTATACTATAAATTAGTAATTAAAGCCTTTATTACTAGCTTTAAATACTCTAATTAAGGGGTATATTATATATAGTATATAGGTAAAGTTAGGTTAATATATAAATTATAGTAATGCTACGCTAAGTAAGGGCTAGTGTAATGCGCACTATTCACTATTTATTTTCCTTTATATATAATTTACTAGTAATCTAAAATAGAGTTTAGATCATCGATAATCTAACAATATTATCGCGCATTCCTGCAAGAGATACCTATGTAATGGCCCGGCATTTTGGTCGTTGTGCGAGATCACGCCAATGTTCCAAGCCGGAACCCGGAACTTGGAGCCTCCGTCCCAGCCGCGCACATGCGTATCAGTATCATTTATGCTCATGGAGTCGTGGAGTTTGGGCTCTGGACCAGACGGCTTGTCGCCAGACTTTCATTTCACTTTTCACTTGCCGGCTCCGAGCGGCCAGCACTCCAGGGCCAGGGTCCCCCAGGGGCCAGGGGTCCGTAGCGTAGTGTCGGCCGTCGATCATCCCGAATTTCCGACTGGAATCACATGCACATGCCTCGCAGATGCACAGTGTACATGTCTTCTACCTCCTGACTAGGCCGAACCCACCAGCCTGGACTCTGAACCTTATCAAGCCCGGCACACCAGTCAAACTAATCCCGTCCAACACCCGTTACTAATTCATCGCCATCCGCCCAAGTCACCCTCCACCCCGGGCCCCGAGTCGGAAGTCCCCGACCCTTGACCCAAGCTCTGCATCAAGGTCGCTGTCATACAGTCACAATTCAGAAATGGCAACTTCTCTCCAAGCCACCGCCGTGGGATGGCTGCTTCTCTCGCTCGGACACACGGTACGCTTTAATGCTTTCCTACCTATTTCAACATTAAGTCTTGAGCCAAAAATATACAAACAATTCCTGCATAAACGACCCCCCAAAACCTGCTCACATTCTCCGCGTTCCAGATCAGCGCCAAGGACTGGCAAGCAAACGCCAAGTTTCAGAATCTCTCGTCCCTGTCTTCGGCCTGCGCCAAGGCAGGCTGGTACCAGGGCAGCGGCTTCTTCATCATGAATGGTGAGTGAGTATCCGTTGTTATTGGATTTTTCCCCCTCGCAGAGTAGAAGAGGATGTCCTGGCCTTGTAGCAAGCCATGTATCGTTTTTCTACATCATTGCCGCAACAACCTACATTCTTTCTTCCTTTTCGTTTCTTTTTTTTTTAAGTTGCTCTCCATGCGTAGTGCTAAGTGCGTTCCTCAAAAACCAAACACGCAGCCCTCGTCAACTACGCCTGGTCGCAGAATCCTACGCTGCTGGGTGATCCTGTGCACAGGGCCGTTGCTGGTACCATGGTAGCGATAATGTGGGTGAGCGGATGGTGGTATGCTAAGAAGGGAGTGGTGGCCAATATGATGGCTGTGAGTGTCATGGGTGCGTTGCAGGGGTACGCTGTGTTTATGGTGTAAGTGTGGTCTTTGAAGTCTTTGAAGGGCGATGTGTCTGCATGTATTGTTATATGGATGATGAGAGCGAAGCTGGCTCGTATTGGTAGTGTACTACTTTATGTCTTCTCTTGTACAGTACTCAAGTATGTATGTATGTCTTTTACCACGCGAGAAGCAACTTCTCTAGCATCCCTTTGGTGCCGAGAAGGCTACATCTTTATAAAGGAGATGAAGGGTTTTTTTTTTTGGCTGCATGCATCAGTTGATGCAGCCGAGAGGAGATTGCGCGGTCCCGGCAGTCTGGTTGCCAAGGCTGGGGCATCTTCAATGTTCAGTCTCGAGTGTGGCCGCAAGTCCAGATACAGTGGTGTCAGTGGTGGTGCATGTGCTGGCTGGGGTACCAAGTACTAGCCCGAGCTCAGCCCAGCCCAGCCCAGCCCAGCCACTTCTTCACCACAAGTTACAACCACCATCACCACGCATCGTGCGTCGTCGCAAGCTCGTGACTGCCCGCGCAATTCAAAAACCAAAACAACTGATCATATTTGGCGCCCTTATTCTGGCCGATGCATCTGGACCAGAAATTGGGTTGATAGAATGTCGTAGCAATGATCGACTACTGCATCCCAGGACCCAGACTCCCAGCGGCAAAACTCCCGCATTTCTTCCGACGGCACTGCGAAAGAGAAAAACCCCTCACTCAGTGACGACATCGATGCCAAGTGCAGTTGGCTCTCTGCCTTCCTTGAGAGTCTGCTGCTCAACGCCAGCCAGCATCAAGCATCATCGATTGACCCGTCATTCTCTCCCCTCCACATTGCCTCAAAAATGTCTTCACAGCCTCTGCGCATAGGCTATGTGCCCGAGCACTTTTCCACTCCCCTCCACTTTGCTAAACAGCACTACGGTCTCGATGCCGTCTTGACGGCCTTCCCCTCCGGCACGGGACACATGGTGACGGCCATTCGCGCGGGCGAGATTGATGTCGCCATCGGCCTGACAGAAGGATGGATCGCCGGCCTGGGAAAGGAAGGCGTTGAAGGGGATGGGGGGTTTCGTCTTGTCGGTACCTATGTTGAAACGCCATTGTGTATGTGATGAACCATCCCATGGACATTTTTCCTTACAAGTCCATACATGCACCATTTCGCCTCGTACAGATACTTATCTGCCCTTTTTTTTTTTTTTTTTTTTTTTTTTCAAAAAAAAAAATTAAAGGCTGGGCTATTTCCACCGGCGCCAAACGCCCCGATATCACATCCGTCGACTCCCTCAAAGGCACCAGAATCGGCGTCTCTCGCATCGGATCCGGCTCCTACGTCATGGGCTTCGTTCTGGCAGACCAACAAGGCTGGCTCGCCCAAAACGTCTCCTTCTCCGACACTGTGGTGCTGCAGAATTTTGAGAAGCTCCGCAACGCGGTCAACTCGGGCGAGGCCGACTTCTTCATGTGGGAGCACTTCACGTCCAAGAAGTATTACGACTCGGGCGAGATTCGGCGCGTGGGCGACATTTACACCCCCTGGAGCAGCTGGAAGATTGTGGCATCCACCAAGCTGGCTTCTGGGTCCGCGCTGGATCCTCGCGTCAAGACGCTGTTTGGGAAGCTGGACCAGGGCATTCGGCACTTCAATGAGAACCAGGACGAGGCGGTTCGGTACATCTCTACTGAACTGGGATATACGGAGCCCGACGCGAGGGAGTGGTTGAAGACAGTCAGGTTTCCCGCCGAGACGGAGGGGGTCAAGCATGAGGTGGTGAGCAGCTGCATCGGCGTGCTGAGGAAGGCGGGTGTGCTGGAGGAGGGGAAGGGCATGGACGCCGAGTCGATGGTGGTAAAGGCATCGACTGCGTAGATGTATATATATTCGTTAGACTGAGATATACCAGTTCATCCTGGCAGCAAAAGTGCTGGGAGGCCGTTTCGTCTGCAAGCCATGTTGCGTTTGCCCGGACTTCCAGAGGTCAGGAACTCAAAAGTCGGGAACCCGGGAACGAGCAGCCTCGGACGGACTCGACTGGGCTGGCACGTGCCGCGCATGCACCATGCAGGCGATCCAGACCCAGAGCTCCAGTAGCGTCAATCAATACTGGATTCAACCGATCAGATTGACGTCAACTAGTCTTCATCGTTCATGGCCGTATCTGGCCAATGTTGCAGCTGATGGGCAGGCCGTGAGGACCAAGCAGCATCAATGATGGAAACCAGATTGACCAGATTGACCAGATTGACCAGATGGCCCAGATCAGGCCTCCAAACCGCCGAAAGCCCCCCCACTTTTTGGAGCCTAGCCTGCTTCTTGTTTAGCCAACCAACACACGTGCACGTCTTGGACTCGTCGTCGAACTCTCAACATTCGCATCCGCCACGAGCCACGACTAGGCATCCAATATCCATCTTCGTACCTACCTCCTAGCACAGCTCTCAGAGGCCTCGACAGCATACATAGCGACAGGCCACGGACATTCTTCCCAACGAATCCGTCGCTCATCTCTCGACAGCATTTCTCACCCTCACCTCGCACCTTGCACCGATGCTCTCGTGGTGCACCATCACGTGTGACCTCCCCTGCTCGAGTTGTCCTCCCAAATCCTAGGAAAAGTTCCCCCAAGTTGAAAGAAGAGGGAATAAAAAAGGGAGGGGGAGGGACGCGCGACACTCTCAGCCTGGAACCGATTTGTCGCCGCCAAATGAACAGCTATGACGACTGCGAATTCACAATTCATGAGCGAGGACGCCGTTGTTGCCTCTGCAACGACCAGTGATACTATCAGCCACCGACGCCTGTCTATGAGTAGCCCGGAGGCGGTTGAGATGACAGAAGCGGCGGCTTCCAACCCTGTACAGGCTCCAGTGTCTGTGAAGCGCACGCGAGTCGGCCTGCTGGCAAGTTTGGGACTGGGCGGTGTTGCGAGGCGAACGTTGGGCATCTGCTTGTTACTGGTCACGGTTTTCCTTTGGACGCTATCCAATTTTCTTGCGAGTGTGAGTAGAGCAGGGCAAAAAGGTGTGTCGCCCGCGTGGCCAAAGCTAATCACATGGGGCCCCGAGTAGTTCATCTTCTCCGATCATACGTACGACAAGCCGTTCTTCCTCGTCTATGCAAACTCGTCCATTTTTGCAATTTCCCTGCTGCCCAAATTCATCCGATACTTTTGGCGCACCGGCGTGCAAGGCATGCGAAATGACTTGATTCAACTGTGGACGGAGAACAAACAACGGGGCCGGGACTACATCAAAGCTGCCACCGACGACGACGCCCTTGACGGCGAGCAATTGATGGCCGGCAACGACGACGGCGATGAGATTCCCGGACCCGTCGCCAAAGCCGCCGCCAACGTCGACGAGATACTCAGCTTCAGGGAGACGGGCGTGCTCAGCCTCGAGTTTTCCATGCTGTGGTTTGTGGCCAATTACTTTGCGTCCGCATGCTTGGAGTATACCAGCGTCGCGAGCGTGACCATCCTGACCTCCACCAGCAGCGCGTGGACCCTCGTCTTTTGCGCCCTATTCCGGGTCGAATCCTTTTCTGTGCGGAAACTCGTCGGCGTCATGGCCTCTCTGGTGGGCATTGTGCTGATTTCGACGGTCGATTTGTCCGGCGAGAGCGACGAGAACAGAGGATCTTTTCCCCACAAGACGCCGGCGCAGATTGCCATGGGTGACTCCATGGCCTTTGTCAGTGCCATCATGTATGGCTTGTACGTCACGGTCATGAAGAGGCGCGTGGGCAACGAGGACAAGGTTGACATGAGGTTATTTTTTGGGTTGGTGGGGGTGTTTAATCTACTATTGCTGTGGCCGTTGTTTTTTATTTTGCATTGGACCAATATTGAGCCAGTAAGTGCATGCGGGCCAGGCTTTTTTTCCTTCTTCTTTTCTTTTCTATCTTCTTCTTCTTCGTGCATTACTCTTTTGAACGATAACTTTTTAAAGTACCAACGTGCTGACAATTCTTCTAGTTCGAGTTGCCTCCCACTGGAACCGTCCTGACCATCATCGTCGTCAACTCTGTGGCATCATTTGTGAGCGACATGTGCTGGGCATTTGCCATGCTCCTAACTACTCCGCTGGTCGTGACGGTTGGGCTTTCCCTCACCATTCCACTCTCCCTGATCGGTGAGATGGTACAATATGGGCAGTACTCGAGTTTTGTGTATTGGATCGGCGCGGCAGTGGTGTTTGTGTCGTTTGTGTTTATCAATAATGAGAGTCGAGAAGACGGGGACAAGGTCGAGCAAAGTGAGGTGGGCGGGAGGACGCCGGTATAGGTAGAAGCTAGACTATTGGGATTCGACAGTTAAGGCAACTTACAGAAACAAGACAAGGAAAGGAAAAAGCAAAAAGGAAAAAGAAAAGAAAAGATGAAGACATACGAGCTGCAGATAAAATAAGCACTAATACTAACATGCCACTGCCAAAAGTCAACGCTGCATGCTGCACTTCGGCCATGTGTTTCGCCGTTATGCCTGGTTCGCCTTGGATGGTCCTCGCCTCCTCATCGTGCTGCTTCTTCACCAATCCTTGACCAATCCTTCCCCATGTCCCATGATCCATCGAGACGGGGGTCGGCCCGGATCCTCGTCCGCACGCGAATCTGACATTACCTATAGTGAGTGGGTCGATGGCAATCCGCAAACTCTTTTATGCTTTTCAATGAACGGGGTTGCCTACATGTAGATACTTTTTTGTAAAACATGCATACATACATACTCATCTACTACCTACCATGTACATGCATATCATGTGTCGAAATCACAGTCCCCTCTCTGCAGACGACATCCAAGACACCCGTATCTTCTTCACGCACCTGCATCAAAACGCCCCCTCCGCAATGAAGCGAACATGATGTTCACTCTCCCCGTCAGCCGCCGTTGCTATTTCTCCGCGATCCTCCCTTTTACTTTTCTCAATGTGTCATTAGCGCCGCGCCGCCCAGCCGCGCCCCCCTCCAATAAAGCCAGCACGCCAGAACCGTCCACGCGAACGGCTAGCGTGTAGACAGAAAATAAAGCCTACATTTTGTCGATCCCCGAAACATGACTATTTGGAGTGAAAAAAGCAAAAAAGAAAAGAAAAAAAAGAAGAAAAACAAAAAAGAAAAGGTAGCAACGTGGGCATCAATAACCAAGTATTGAAGTTTAGAAAAAGGGGGGGGAGGGGGAGATAAAGGAGCTTGTCTCACGCTGTGCGCACGTGCGAGCGGCGGAGAGGCGACCAGACCAGACCAGACCAGACTGTCATATCTACGTACAACGCATGTATGTTTGTGTGTTTGTATGTTGTACATATGTTGTATGTTGTGCATGTGACGCGCGGAGATTTGACAGAGTGGAACGAACAAGCATGCCTGCCGAGTGCGTGCCAGGGGGACGAGACGCCCAGAGGAGGAGAAACGAGTGGCGGTCAAGTATTTATTTATATTCCTCGTTCAGGACCTTTTATGCGTTGTCGTATGTTTTTATTTTTTATTTTTTTCTGTTTATTCATTCTATTCGATTTTTGTTCCTTTTGTGGCCACAATACCATCATCTACACCGTCGGCTACTATACTCACTCTCACGCGGGCGTCTCGTCCATGTTGGAATTGCAATCTACTTAGGTACCTACCTGCCTACTTACGTGCCAGCCGTCTTCTTTCCAATAAAACGGGAAACCCGACGTCAGAAACTCGACATTTGGGCTGCACAATCGCAGGTTCAGGACTGGCAAGAACGCTGCTGTGGCTGGTCCGTCGTGCCCTGCATTATGCATGTATAGGTCAAAGCGGTCTTTTTAGCTCAGCAACCCCCCGGACTGTTCTTGCTGTGCAAAGGAAGAAAAAGGAAAAAGAAAAAGTAAAACAAAAAAGAAGAAAAAAATAAATAAAAAATAAACCCCCAACGACTAAGCAATCAGCGTTTGGTTGTTTACAGGACGGGGACGGAAACCCCATCCTTGGCTCGTATCTCATATCATGACCAACATCCTATGAAGCAAACAAAATAAAGCCTTTTTTTCCTAAGATCTACGATTCATCAACATTCCCCCTCTGGATTATATCTAACCCTCTTGGAGATAAATACCCTTTCGAATTGACCACCTACCTGCCCGACATGGCACCCAAAACTCCCCTCGACACATTCCGCGAGGACCGCCTGCTGGCCGAGTCCATGGTCATCGCCACGCGGCCCGTCCACGCAAAGCTTAACAAGCTCATCGTTTCTCGTCTGCCCCTGGCGCTGCCTCCCTTCGCGACCGACTCGCAGGCCTACGCGTCGGGCATGATGCACATTGCGCCCATCTTCGCCACCTTTGAGTCCGAGTGGTCTGCTATCCTCGACCAGCCGGACCCGTCAACCGTGTCGCAGGACCTGCTCACGACGCTGCAGTTGTTGCACCTGCCCGGCCTGATGCGGACGGATCGGCTGGAAGCAGATGTGCAGTCCATGATGGGGTGGACGCGCGCCGTCACCAGGGAGCAGCTCGATCGGGTGAGCAAGACGGGCCATTTGAAGGAGTTTCTCAGTCACATTCGGCGCGCCGTCAAGAGCAAACCACATGTTTTGATGTCGTACTCGTATATTCTGTTCATGGCCTTGTTTGCGGGGGGGCGCTTTGTGCGGACGACTCTGGAGGCTGCCGGTGAGGAGTTTTGGCAACGGCTGCCTGGCGGTCGAGATTCTGAGCAGGATCAGCAGGAGGAGGAGCAGGAGGAAGAGCTGCAGCAGGAGAAGCAGGAAGAGGACAAGCAGACTTCTTCGTCAAACACGTCTGGCTTGCCTCTCCGGCTTTTCCAGTTTGATACGCCTCAGGACGGCGAGGACCTGAAGCGAGACTTTAAACAGCGGCTGGCCGAGGCCGAGAAATGGCTCAGCTGTCGAGAGAAGCACGATGTAGTGCAGGAGGCCATTTGCATTTTTGAGAACCTGGTCTTGGTGGTTGCTCAGGTAGACGACGTGGTCGCGGAAGCCGGAATCGGAGTCGGAGCTGGAGCAAGAGATGCAAGTCGTTGGCCATCCGCAGACAGACGCAGCTCGGCTGATTCGCTCGCCACCGTCATCACGAAGCCTACCTGGTTCAACCGCTTCAGGGACAGCGTTGCCGTAACAAAAGAGCGCAGCGCACGGCGTTCATCGCAAGAGGTGCACGACAGAAGGAGGCGCCAGGCAGAAGGTTGCCTTGCTGATGAGAAGACGACGCCTGCTCTCACCGGAGGCACAACACTGCCATCTCGACCGGACAATCATCCCATAGTGGGATCAGGAGACGCCGAGTGTCCTGCTGCTGCTGCATCATCCAAATCCGTCAGGTTTAAAGAATCCCTGCCCCAGCGGCGGTCGCAAAGTCACCTTGGCGCCGGGGACCCAGCCGGCGATGTGGCCGAGGGCTTTTGGAAAACCTCGAGACGTCTGCCTCGGGAACAGATTACGAATTGGATCATGGGGGTGGCCATAGGTTTCATCATTCTCGGTGCCCTTCTGGGCCGGCGAGTCGTCTCTTACTGACATGCAGAGAGACGAACAGACGGACATCCCCATGCGCTGGAAACCCTTCATGTCTTTTTTTTTTTTTTTCGACGCGCCAGTCCCGCGAGTGAAACTGACGCAGCTCAAGACTGATTTCTTTGGAGGAAAACAGGCCGCGCGCAGGACGCACATAGGTCTGGTACCAGCACATCTCTGACCTCTACCATGCAAACCGCAAGAGCAGCCCAAAGACCGAAGACCGAAGCAGATGAGCAGAATACGACAGCAGCTCCGATGCACACGGACTGGCCGGTGCCGAGAAGTAGAAGCAGGTATTCTATTCACTAAGCAATACATGTGTACATACATACTTTAGCCTACAGCACATAGTTATATACACGGTACATGTCGGTATTATCGCAGATGGACAAACGGACGCGTGTACGTACATATGTGCAGGAGTGTTTCCCCTCAACCGCAGCTACAGTAGTACTTGAAGTCACATCCAGTAGGAGCAGGCCGTAGACGCAAAACAAGTACATCAATGCTTGCCCGAAATACACATGCACGTGGGTGTAGATATGGACAGCCAGCAGGCCCGTCGTCTCTGGGGAATACATCTATGCAGCGATTCGGGCATTATTTTAGCATGCATCATATGACATGATGTATGTACGTACACCTGCAGACAAGACCGTCACTGAAGCGTCCAGCAAGGACAGAACACGCAGAGTACACCACAAATCACCCCGTTCATGTTGGGCATGTATACATGGCAATGACGACGTGAGTATTGTGCCTTGCATGCAAGGTGTGGTACTGGATTATTATTATGCAGAATGCTGTGCTGTGCTGTGCTCTGCTGTGCTATGCTATGCTATGCTGTGGTATACTGCGCCGTTGAATGCAAAAACACGTAAAACAAGGGGACCCAAAAATGTAGAACAGAAGGGGGAAGGGGGAGATGAAAGGAAGCGCAGAATATTCAGGATTCATCGTCTGGCATGTCCCAGTCGGGACTGACGTCGGCCCATCCCGCCATGTGTCTCTCGCCGCCGAATTCGCCCACCGTTCGCAGATGGTGCGCCTGGTCGCGGAGGCGGGTGCTCCACCGGCGGACGAGGTAGTCGTCCGAGGCGGTGATGAGGTCCCCGTCCCGGGACCAGCTTACGTTGGTGACTTCGCGCGAGTGTCCTCGGATGAGGGGCGTGCCGCTGTGGAAGATGGGGATCGGGGACGGTGGTGATGGTGATGAGGATGACAAGGGGGTCGAGAGACCGGACGAGAGCGGGGTGCCAAAGAAGGAGGCGGAGGAGGAGGAGGAGGAAGAAGGAGGAAGGGGGTTGTTGTTGTTGTTGTTGCCCTTGTCCAGGTCGTGGGCGTGTTTGGCCCAGGCGGAGCGCATGTATTTCTCATCGGTGGGAAATAGGATGGCGCAGTTGTTGGCGCTGCCGACGGCAAGGAGCTCGGATTGGTAGTGCGAGGCATGTGGCGCCGAGGTCGAGGCAGGGCGCAGGGCGCATTTGACGTAGAATGTGGACGCGCGGAACTGCTCGTGCTTGAAGCCGTAGAGGGGCCCGAGGCCATTTGTGCCGCCGTTGGGGCGACGCTTGGGTGCATTGTCCTGCAGCTCGGGCGCGTGGCCCAGCATGAGGTGAGCGGTGGAATAGGCGTAGATGGTGCTGTCTTTGCACACGGCGTAGAGGCGCGAGGCGTCCGTGTTGAGAGCGAGCGAAGTGATGCCGTAGGAGCGCCACGCATGCGTCGCCGGCTGCGGCGTGATGGCCAGGGGCATGTCTTCGGCCTGGCGTCGCGGCTTGATATATCGCGTGTCCCAGAGCTTGATCGAGGCGTTGGCCTCCGACGCCGTCAGCAGAAGATGCTCGCGGCCGGCCGGAAGCCATTGAATGGCTGTGACGGATGCCGACGACTTGACGCCCTGGACAGTTCGTTCGTGGGCATTGTCAATGGTATTGACGGTCTTGGCTGCCATGGGATCCAGACTGATGTCGCGATCTATCGGGCCGGATTGCCCACCCGAGCTGAATGTGAGGGTGGGCATGGACGAGCACCGCAAGTCCCAGATCTGCACTCGTCCGGCTCGGTCCGATGATGCGAGGCCGAAGCCACTGGCCTTGCCGGGCTGAAAGGCAACTTGACGGAGCGAATCCCAGTGGCCGGCTGCGAGATTGACCGCAATGGATGACGTGACAACGTCCACAATCTTGCCCGTCCTGTCCCCAGATGCCGTTGCTAATCGATAGCCGTCATGGGAGAAATCCAGGTCCATGATGGCGTTGTCGTGCACTTGGATATGCTGATCGACTGCTGCGTCGCGGTAGTCGATGCCATGTGCCGCGCCCGTCTTGAACAGCCGCACGAAGCCCTCCTCATCGCCAATGGCCGTCACGGCATCGGTGGGCGAGCTGGCGAGACTGAACGGGATTGTGTTTCCTTGGCCTGTAGACGATGTGCAGTGGTGCACATCGGAGCTCTGGCTGTAGAAGGACGCAGTGTGGACTCTTGCGTCGTTGACGGGGTATTGGAGATATTGTTTCCCAGTGTGGGCGCCGAATCCGTACTCGCGATCAAGCAACTGCGCTTCGAACCCGCGATTCCGGAACTTTCGAGTCGGTGTAGGTCGGTATCCTTCCAGAATCTGGTTGTCACAAAAAGCAACCGCGGTTAGCAATGCATCGTGTAGAGCATGCGGCTGTGGGGGATTAGAACATACCAGGTTTGTTTTCAATCCGGAGGGCCGAACGCTGGGCGCAGCAGGAAACGACTTTTCTTGCAAGCCAACGGCGCTTCCGCTTCGACTTGCTTTGAAGAAATTGCTCTGCCTGAGAGTTAGCGTGACTATTTCTTTCCCTGTTTTTTTTTTCTGTTTTTCTTCTCTTTTGCAAGAAAAAGCCGCGCATGCAGATGAGCATCATTGTCGGTCACTAACCAAAGTGCTTCTTCGCCGATCATCGAGGCAACCTGCAGCATCACCAGACCGGGGCTGTGTCTCTACAATCTGGACGTCCCCGTTTCGCGACATGTGAAACCTTCTTCCAGGCAGCCGCAACGGTGGAAGGTCCATATCATTGAATAGCAATCCGCGTCGCCTCTTGAGCCCGGTGCTGGGCTGGTGTTGCTCGCTTTGTTTCCTCTTATCTCCTCCAGAGACACGAGCCTGCCCCAAACCGTCCGAGGGAGACGAGGGACAAATAGGATCTGAGCTCAAGGGATCACCAGCTAAGGATTGGGGGGAAATCATTTGGCGATTGGTATCTGAAGCATTCAGGGACCCCAGAGTCACGCGATGCTCCGTGGGCAAGTTTGATCGCGGTGTGAAGAAGCGGCCGAATCTCCGAGGCGTGACGGACGGCTGTCGTTTCTCCTTGCGGCGGCTCGTTCGAGTTGGTGATAGAAACGGGTTTGCTGGAGAAGAGGCCATTTCTGTCGGACTGGACGGCAGGACGTCGGCAATGGGAGAACCATGACGATACATTGTGTTCGCCTGCGAGATGCTGTTCGACTGTGCGGTCAGACGGACGAGGGGACTCCCAAACGCGATATGGCAGGCAGTCGTCTGCGAGGTGCTGATTCGGATGACGCAGATATAAAAAAGAGGCACGGACTATCGAGTAGTGAGAAGCCAAACGCACAACAACAATCTGCACGCGTGCCTGCAACGAATTGATTGTAAAGAAGAAGAAGACTCCTCGAGGGTGAGGAGAACAATTTAGCTACTAGCCGTTGAGGCAGATTTTATTCCAGGGCTTGTGCCATGGTTGAGGCTGGGAGTGGAGTTGCGAGACGCGATCGCTGGTCATCCCAAACACGCGAAGTCGTGTAAATGGATTTCTCGCGTTGGATTGCGGGACCGTAGGTACTGGGTACTGGGTACATATGGCCTAGTGCACAATTAGGTGTCTGCATGCACTCGTTCCGGGTACACATACATACGAAGCACACAGCCCGAGCGATGCCATTACCGTTCATCAGCGCCCAAGCTAACTCGATTCGACTGCGCTAGAGCCGCAGCAGCGCCTCCAATGGACGAGACGATGTCAAATCCAAAGAAGCTTCAATGTCTTTATTCACCTCGAGTGTCTACGACAACAATTTACAAGGCCGTCATGTTGATTGAACGAAACTTCCAGAGGCATCAGACAGATTTCTGTAGCATCAAGAAGCATGTTGTACGATGAAACCCTTTGTTCCCGTGGTCCTTGCAGCGCCACAACTTGGAACGTGCCAGCCCGAATAAACCGTGGCGTTTGCGTGTTAAACAAAGTCTCCCCCTCTTACTCGTCCCCTCTTCATCCAGACTTGTATCTACACTGTTGTACTCGACTGAAAATTTCATCTTCAATATTGCCTCATTATCGTATGCGCACTGACAATTGCCAGAGGGCTCTTGACCTTCCTTCCATCCCGACTGAAACCCTCACGCCCCGGCTCCTTGTACAGCCACAGTTGCCGCCACACAGACTGGCGGACCAAGGTATGGGATGGTGTCATTTCCAGAAATCCAAACGTGATTCACCTTCGCTTATTCCCCTGACCTCAGACCGCTGATTCCTCAACAGAACTCCAAACTCTTTCATTCATTGCTGTCAATCGTGAGCTGAATTGATTCTTTTTCCATTCATCGCAATCGCTTTCTACCATGTGCCGTTTTTTGGTAGGCAAATCACTCAGCGAATCCTCCGACCTCGGAATGCTGGCATGGGTAGCTAATCATATGTGTATCAACGAATAGCTGTACAAGGGCAGTGATGAGATACTCCTGTCAAAACTGATTCTTGATCCGACACATTCGATCCTGAAACAGTCTTTCGACTCGCGGCTACGTTTGGTACGTTGCATTTATTTTGTACAAATGAATTATTAAAAAAAAAAAAAAAAAAAAAAAAAAGCAGACTACTGACTGAAATCTCGTCTCTAGGACACTCGTCGTGGTCAGAACAATGCCGACGGCTTTGGCATAGGCTTCTACACGGATCCCAAGCTCGGCCATGCTCCGTGCCTCTTCACTTCCACCATTCCTGCTTGGAACTGCACCAACCTCCAAAGAATAGCATCCAAGACGGCGTCCCACCTCATTTTTGGCCATGTCCGGGCCACAACAGAAGGGTCTCTCAGCGAGGACAACTGCCATCCATTTACACACGCCAGCCTCATGTGGATGCACAATGGTGGACTCGGTGGCTGGAAGTACATCAAGAGAAAGCTAGGCGATCGCTTGGCAGACAAGTGGTTCTTGCAGGTCAAGGGCGGCACCGACACCGAATGGGCCTTTGCCCTGTTTCTCGACACCCTCGAGAGACTGGGCCACGATCCCAGCTCGTCTCCCGAAAAGGGCTTCGGCCCAAGTGTGCTACGGAAGGCCGTGGAGCTAACCATTTCGCAAATTAACGAGTTGACGGACTCGATCCCGCAAGATGTTTTGCAAAACGAAGACGTGGACACGAGGAGCTTGCTCAACTTTGCTGTCACGGATGGTCACAGTGTCATTTGTACCAGGTACATCAGTAGCTCCACAGACGAAGCTGCCAGTTTGTATTATTCGTCTGGCACGCAGTGGGTGACCAGGACATCGGACCCAAGTGATCGACAATACCAGATGGAGCGCAAGGACAGGGGAGCTGACATTGTGCTTGTTGCCAGCGAGCCTTTGACTTTTGAGCGAGGTGAGTTATCTTTGTGAGCTTGATTGAGCTTCTCTTTGTCATTCACAACTCCTCACCCCCCC
>SRPT01000138.1:0-49368 GCA_018360205.1 Claviceps digitariae
GTTGTAACAAAAAAAAAAAAAGGAGAAAAAAAAAAAGAGAAAAAGAAAAAAAGAAAGCATATATATGCATGAGTATAAGTCGATGCAAAACAGTCTTCTTTTCAGCAGTTTGAAGTCTTCATCATTGTCTGGGCGAACATGACTGTCTGTGTGCCGACGGATCTCGTGATATTGTGGACCGGCTTCTCTGAGCTTCTTTTTCTTTTGAAAGAAATCGGAGTTTCAACTGGAAGAGGGGATGGAATGTCTCCGAGTCCCCCAATTCGTGCTTGACTGGCCAGCACTACCAAGAGAGGTAGCTATCTCGGATGCTTAGTTTACGTGCGCTTACAGCAGGCATTCGCAGCAGTCGATGCTATTTCAGTTGGACGTTAGCATTTGGAGCACAGCTCAATGTGCAGGAGGTCCTCAACGCGATCAGGCTTGGAGCCAGTCCACGGTTGCGCGACCCGAACGAGCGTCTCGGCAACATGCACGAGTCGGACTTGCGGCTCGTTTCGGGGGCATCTTGGGGCATGGACAGACGGAGAGAGGGAGAGACAGAACGTACCAGCACTCGCATCCTTCTTCCACGGCGCAACAGCAGCAAATGGCGGCAAGACAGGCGATCAAGCAGTTGTTGCTGCCACCCTTATTACCACGCGAGTCCTGGGGAGGAGGGGCCTGCTGGTACTGCATGGGCTGCTGACCCTGAGGAGGACCATAGTATTGGCCCTGGGGAGGAGGATACTGTCCCTGAGGAGGGCCATAGCTCTGGTGGGAAAGAGAGGATTAGCTTTCCTGGTCACAATTGTCACGAGAAAAACGGTGCGTTGCGACTGGTAGACAGATGGCGGTTGTGCAAGAAGAATGGACTGTGGGAGCTCTCTCTGGCTTACTTGCTGAGGGTGTTGGGGGTAACCGCCCTGTTGACCCTGGTAGTACTCCTGGCTAGACATTTTGTGACGAGGGTGTTTGAAGAGTCGCGGCGAAGGTGACGATGGTTACGAAATGGTCAGAGGTCGGCGGCGGCAAAGCGAAGCAGAGAAATTAGGATGGCAGTGTGTGTGAGCGGAAGAATCGAGGAAGAGACGGAGGAAGAAGCAGGGTATTAAGGTCTGGCTGGGTAGACTAGAGCTCTGGGGGGTGGTGGCTGGACTGGTGTCTATCTGGCCTGGCCTGGCCTGGCCTGGTCTGGTCTGGCTTGTTGTTTGGTCTGGTCTGTTGTCTGGTGTCAGATCAGCACCCCGGAGAGCTCGCAGGTCAACAGTGGGAGTCTGTGGGCGGTGGAGGGCTGTGCGCAGAATGTTGTCTGGTTGGACATGGTCGCGCAGCGCACTCCCGAGCTCCGTAGCGGCCAGGCAACTGGAGGTCGGGGGAGTCTGGACAGCCCGGCGGCATCGTGGCAGTGCGTATCCACCGCTGTCTCGACCGAGCAAGTTGTCCTAGCTGTTCCCAGCTGTTCCCAGCTGTTCTACGTAGTAGTGGACGATGATCTTGCCTGGACAATTCAAGATGGTCGCTGGAGGCTAGAGGCCAGAGGACAGAGGCGCTGGATGCGTTCACAGTGCCCAGTGCCCAGTGCTCCAGCTCCACGCGGCAGGGCGGTAGTATCTGCAAGGTGGGCACTTGGCAATGTCCATCTTGCCTCTGGACCCAGACATGTTTCAATCTTGATTGGACGCCAGCTGGCCCTCTTGGCCCTCTTGCAGAGACTACACCCGTCAGCCGACCCGCAGTACCTGCAGCGGGTGTACACAGTACATCGCATGTTTTTGCATTCCCTTCCCGTTGCTCTTGTGGCCCTAGGGCATGTGCTGGCTGTCCGTCTTGTATCAATCAATTGATCAAGCGCGCCAAGAGACAAAGAGACGGAAGCACAAAGACCCAGTTGAAGCTCGGTCTTTTCCAGTAGACTCAATGCAGCTGGTCGCGTCCGGCAGCTTTGCTCACAAGCGTCACTCGCATAAGCCTCAATTTCCAAGGTTCAGCAGGCCCCTGGGGGCCGGCAATACCGAGCGGTTTGTTCCTGCCTTGCCTGCAATCTGGTAGTATTGGCCTCTTCCTGCAGCGGGCCCCGAAATGACGGCACAGGCTCAGGTACTTACTGTAGCGATGCTTGGCTATAGCTCAGTTGGGCTTCGTCCATGTTGTGACTGCAGTGGACCTTCAATTCTCTACCTACTTACTTACCTAGGTACTTACTTAGTACCCAGTTTCCAGTGCCTCGCTCCATGGACGAAACCGCTCCGAGTGCGCTTCAACACTGGACGGCTCTACAGTACTTGCGCCAGACGTCTTGAGCAGCATAAGTAAGTACAGACGTACATGTGATAATGTAGAATTGATTTGATGCGACGAGAACATCAGCACCAACCACCACCCCACCCCAGGCATTGTCAGCCACTCCGGATGACAATGACGCCAAACCACTTCAGGTATCGATGGGTCTGTGCCTAAGATGCCGAGCTTCCGCGGCCGGGGTCTTGTGGCAACATGAGGCATAAGGTGGCAAGTTGGCAAGGTGGCGGAGCGTGGCAGAGCGTGACGAAAGACATTAAGGCTGACGACGGATTGGCTTGGGCACTCGGGATGTGGACACATGGAAACAACCTCTCGTCCAAGCTGACCTGCGCAGGTGTATTTTGAAACCGGCAGATTGCTTTTCAGACGTCGCATCTTGCCTCACTGATTCCCTCATCTGATCAGCATTCTACTCCACGAGTTCATCTCCTTGTTCACAGCCTCACAGCCCACTCGAGTCCTTACAAGTGAGCCCCTCTTCTTGGTTTTTAGGAAATGCTGCGCCGCACGGCCAGTAGCCGAATAGTCACCGACAAACAATTTCACGATATCTGCTACCATGATGCTTGCAGTCATTTACAACACCAAAAAATGTTCCGTGTGTGTGTGTGTGTGTGTGTGTGTGAGAGAGAGAGAGAGAGAGAGAGAGAGAGAGAAAAGGGGAGAGAGAGAGGAATGTGTGTGAGGCTTGATGATTCACAACCTTCAAAAGTGTCGTCAGGCAGGTCACTGGCGACGCTCAACTCACGGCCACAAAAAGGTTAAAACTGTTGAATCACTCTCATCCCCATTCACCCTTGTTCTTTACAGTTCAAAATTACAGTGAATCATCAAGCATGCATTACGGATGATATTGTCTATTACATCGAGGTGCCTGGCCGTTTAGTTTACTTCCAAGTTCGCTCTCCCGTCGTATCGTATCAATCAATACCCAGCAGCCATCAAGCCAACCTCATGCTTTCCATCTAGCCCAGTCGCCAAATCCATCTTTCCGTCATCAACGATATCATCCTCCCATTAACCGCCAGCCATGACAACAGACGCAAGCCAAGTTCGCAATCAAGAGCGCCTGCCTCGTACATGGCCCAACTCAAGAGCCTCCAACATGGCTTCCGAGCACCCAGACCGTAACAGAGCTCTTTACGGGCGAGAGAAACGCCTTCGCGGGAGGCTTCATGAGGGATGGGAAGCCATCTGTGTAGGCACCGCCCTCTGCGATTTCTGCAGCAAGCAAAGTCGCGGCGTTGTCCAAAAGTGTGTCAAGTGCGGCTTGTCCATCTGCTCTCAGTGCAGCCGACGCGGTGCTCTGCGCGGAAACAGAAACCACAGGCTGGACCATGACGCCGTTTGCTGGGACAGGACTGCCGTTGAAATAAGGCGTTGCAGAAAAGTGACTGGCCTAAAGGTGACGAAGAAGGCACGACATGACCGTGTCGTATCGGTGTCTGAGCAGGGCGAGACGATGGCCACCGTTCATGGCCAGCAACAACAACAAGAAGAAGACGAAGAAGAAGCAGAATCAGCAGCAGTAGAAGATGAAGAAGAACCAGAGGAAGAAGCTCCATCTTGGACGCTACAAACTGGTCGACAAAGACGACAACGACGACGACGACACTGCGAAAAGGAGACACAAACGCCCGGATGGTGGATAGCTGAAGGGCCTATGAGAAATCCATTCCCTGTATCCACGATGGACGTTGGCTCATTTCACCCTGCCGACGAGCACGATGCGGCCAAGATTCTTGCTGGGATGGCCCTTTCCGGAGCCATCTTTCGCGAGAGGACGATACTTGATATTGGATCCCAGCGAGCAGCAGCCGGGAATGCCCGATTTGCAGACCACGAAGTGTTGTATCATCACCGCGGTGGACAGCAGGCACTATACCACGAAGGCACACAGAGACCAGAAACAGACAAAAGGGGCGTCATAATCGGGCATCAAGCTCGAGTGTCGCCATCGAGGCCAGACTACTCATCGCTACAAACTCGGTTCTTCGGACAAATCGGTAGAATGACACCGTCGTCCACGAGAAGCATATGCACTGACTACAGCACGGCAATGTATGCGCAGCACAGTCTCGCGCGTCTTGGATGAGGAATCGTGATGAGAGAAGGAGTACGCGCTGTTGCCGGGGGAAGGTTGATGTATTGCCGCGGAGAGGAAACAACAATACTGTTTTTCGAGTTGTCAAGTGGACTTCAAAAAAATGAAAAATGAATAACATTTACTGTTTTGGTTCGGAAAAGGGGTTGCGTGCAACACGAGAGTTGTCTTTCGTAAAGGTAGGTCATGGAAAGGGGGATGGGTTGCTTATGGTCTTTTGAGCCTGGAGTTGAGAGTTTCTGGCTGTGGTGATGAAGAGTGAGGTATTGGATTGGGGTATTGAGGACCAAAGGGATCATGATGTACATTTTTCTTTCAAAAAGGCCGGGATTGATTTTGTGGGAGTAGCAAACGTGCTTTTTAAAGAGGAATGAAAATCCTTGAGAGGTTTATATTCCTTTCTTTCTCTATGGTTTTTCTTTGCTTTTTCTTCTTCCTTAAATAACACCCCCCCAACTCTCTCTCTCTCTTTTTTTTTTTTTTTGAGCATTGACTCTATCTTTATATTTTTTTTCTCTCTTAATCCTCTCGCATGGCAATAATTCCAAAAACACAAGATGTATAGCCTCACTCTTGTTCTAAATGAAACTCAGCAAACACTGCACAATGATTAATCGTACCATCTCACCCTAAACCGTGACCATAACCGCCACTCATACACAGCATCACATACGTTACCTGTGAATCAGCGCATAAGACAAAATTTCTGTATCAAAACAGATATTCACTTGAAAAAAAAAATGTTTCTAGTTATCATTTTTGCGTCTCTTGTCATTCCAAGACACAGAATTCCCCCTTTCAAAAACTCCCACAAAAATGTGCAATGAAAGTAGCGTAGCTACGGCATCCATCTCGGAAACATCCTACTTTACAGTCTTTTTTGTTTAATGTATATATATATATATATATTGAAATACGACGAATATATAAATTGCATTTGGGTTTTCCACTTGGCATCGTCCCCTCTGTATCCTATTTTGGATCAAATGCAAAACCGGAGGGCATGGCGGGCGGACAGCGCATGATGTGATAGTGGCAGTGTAGACTTATTGGACGTCCTGGAGCGGATAGACATACAAAGACAAGGCACAAAGGCCGAAAACAAGCACCTCAAAGTAGAATAAATTTGAAAAAAAGGAAAAAAGACGTGGGACAAAAAGATATCAAGTCCATGAAATAGAAACAAAACGTCGTATCATTCTTTTAATTTCCCGCTTTGCTGCTTCCATGTTTCTCCACTTTCACCGCTTCCCCTGCTGCTTCACTCATTCTCTTCACCTTGCTCCTCGGCCTCAGCTTCCTCCTCATTCTCGTACTCGTCTTCGAAGCTCCCGGCCGGGACTTCGTACAGGCGCAGGATGGACTTGTTGGGGTCCTTGACCAGGACAAACTTGCCTTCCTCACGCTTGAGACACATATCTGCAATAGTTCGGACGATGCCCCAGCCGTTGGAGAGGGACAGGTTCATCTGGTTGGCAAAGTCGCGGGGCTTCCAGCCAATGACGCCGAGAATGACGTGCTTGTCGTTGGAGCGGGGGTTGACGCGAGACACGAAACTGTGAGAGGTAGGGGGTAGTTACGTTAGTGATTAGGGAATATACGGGAAAGCAGGGAAAAGAGGGGGGGGGACGTACCCAAGCTTCATAATGTCAGATTTGGACAGAATACTCTGAACAGTCCATCGGGCCAGCTTGCAGCTGTTGTTCTTCATCTCCGTGGCCACGACGGCACCACGCTGGGTAACCAGCTTGCTTCTCCAGTCGAGAGCGCCGCCACTGCCCTGAGCCTTGCTGTCAAACTCGTTGAGCGCTCGGATGGTAACGTGCTGGTCCTCGCTGCCGGCACCACCCTTTTGGACCGCATCCACCTCGGTACGGACAATCAGATACACGGGTTCCTCGTCGTTGGTGGACAAGTCAAATCTTCTGTACTTGTAGGCCTTGCTGGCAGGCGGGTCGGAGTCCTCGGACGCGTTGTAGAAGGGGTTGGCGTGGCTCATGTCCACCTTGGAGGTTTCGCTCTCGCTTACAACCTGGTTGGCAAAGTTGTGGTTAATGTATGTAGCTTCCTCAGCGAGGGCGGGAGGCTGGTTGATTCCCTCCTTTCCGCCGTCAGCAGCATCAAGAGGAGCATCTGCGGCATTTTCATTGACCGTCACCATGTCCAGATTGGCATTGTCGCGCTTGTCGAGGAAGATCTTGTTGCCCTGGCGCACAATAACAATATCCCAGGGGTAGACTGAGCGAGGAGCGCACATGAGCATGGACAGGATGCTGTCGGTGGCGAAGATGGTGGCCTCGTCCTTTTCAGCGAGCTCCTGGATAATGGGATCAGACGAAGTGGTCACATTGTAAGCAGCGCGGTCGATGGCCGTGAGCTTCTTCTCGGCGCCCTTGACAGGTTGCTTATCAAATGAACGATCGTAGTAGTAGAGGAAACCGTAGTCTCCCAGATCTTCACCCTCGTCAGTGTCCAGGTTCAGTTTGGCAAGGCGATTGAAGTCAATCTCTTCCAGGAGCTCCCAGTCGGCCTTGATGTTGACGCTGGCGTCGCGGTTACGAGCAGGCTTGTCGTAATCCTTCCAGCCAAAGCGACGACCGCCCCGAGCAGCAGCATTTGATCGACCACCTCGGTCATAACCTCCTCCTTGTCGAGCGCCGCTGGTTCGTTGAAATTGGCCTCCTCGTCCACCGCGGGAATCACCACGGCCTCCACGCTGGCCGCGGCCACCTCGGGTGAAGACGGCTCCTCTGCCGTATCGTGACTTTGTAGAGTCTCTCGTGTTGCTGACAATGGAAAAGCTCGATTCATCTTCGGCGGGAGGCGCGTTAAAGGTGACAGCATGGCTAGCGCCATACGCTTGTTGATCTATCGAGAAGAAAAAAAATTGTCAATCTCATTATCAGCTGGGCGGAACTGTTTATCCTCGTGCAAATGATGGAACCTCCCGACATGTGTAGGAAAAACAAAAAAATTAAAAAAATTTACCTCTGTAGTTTCGGTTGTACTGGTTCCGACCACGCTCGCGGTCCTTGCCCTCAGAGGTCCAGTCGGCCATACGACCGAGCTTGTCGCCCTTGGAGAACGGCGCATACGGAACACCGTTCAATGTAGTTTCAGTGGTCACGGAAGGGCCCCAGCCATCCCCAGGGGGGCAGCTTTCGCATACATTGATGTAGTCGATAGAGTCAGTCATCCTTGCGGCTTGGAGATTTTGGCCTATTCCAAGCACGGGTCTGGAGAGTGGGAATGTGGATGGCAGAAAGCGACGAAGGCTATCACGCTGATCGTTTCGCGATGGCAGGGAATTTGGACTCTCGAAGTTGGAACGAATTTGTGGTGGGGTGTGGGGCCCGGTGCCGAAAACTTGTCTCTCGCCCCGCGTCACCACCAGCTGGCAGCAGCTGACGCCCACAATCCAAAATTCCTAATTGTGCATCTTATTATCAAGCCACGCCATGACACGCTCTCAACTTTGATGCAAATATTGACAAGCACTAGATACTTAGAGCGGGCAGCAGCTATCAAGGTGAAGCACGGTCACTTTTGTGAAAATATTCTACGTGGCACTAAGGATTTGTCGCAGCCATGTGCTCGTGGGATAGTGGGCCTGTTTAATGGCCTTTACAAAAGAGGGACAAAGAGGGGGGGGGAAAAGTGCTTCATTACCGTGAAGCCCATCGCTGAAAAGGTACACACTCGTTTCAAGGCATGATGAAACATTGCCAACGACATGTGTATACAAAAAAGTCAACCCAGCCCGCTCAGAATATGTCAGTGCGCCGAAATTGTTCTGCCCCGGTAGGAAGGCAAAACGCTTTCGAACGCGTCGCGAAGCTCAAATTCCTCCATGACCGCACCGAATCTGCATGATGAGTTTAGTATTGAAAACACGAAAAATATATACTGACATTGCAGTGACGACTGCATATGTAGCGAAGGCAGAGAGTATGGTCGCGGCTTACCCATAGCATCTAACTTTGCGTCCCAGCTCAGCTGCAATTCTTGAAAAATCCTCCGCCTTGAAGTCGGCGAACCGTGGGTGGTTGAGAATCATCCCCCATGCCATCACGGGCGTAATTTCGCCGTCGAGGTCGAGCTTCTGACTAAGGTCCAGCAACGTTGACAGATCTGCTTTACTGATTTCCCACGTTCCCTGTCCGGGATTGTTACCATCTCCAAAATCGCATGTATGACTGGGCCCGAAAGGAGTATGCGGTGATAATTTATCGAACGGTGTTGGCGGACATGTCGCCATCAACGCGTGCCCGCAGGGGTGGCCGTCTTCTGACCGGGTGGTGAGGAATGGAAGATGTTGCATACAAGGTTTCTCGAGTCTGTGACATGTTAGTAAGTAATATCCCTCTCTTTTTCCTTTTCGCCTTTCTCTTTTTTCTCTGCCTTTCTTTCTCTTTCTCTCTTATTCTTGTTTGTTTCTTGTTTATTTCTTCTTCCTGGCACACTCGCCAACGTAGGTGGCTACCGAATGGCCGCCTCTTCTTCTGATAACGCTTGATGTGTTTATCCACTGTGGAGAAGGGCAATAAATAAGCCCAGGGGAAAGGGGCCTTATCGTACGTTAAAACAAAATCAATGCCAGCCTGTTCAAAATCAAGACCTTTATTCAAATGCTGCTGCGGTGCATTGCGCACCTGGTAACCAGAAATGGACTGAAAGTTGGTAAAATGACCATTTGACGCGCCGGATTGGGATGCGGGGGAAAATGAAGCGTAGGAACCCGGAGCAGCGCTGTTGCCTGGACTGGTGCCAGCTCCAGGACTGGGACCGTCATCATAGTCGCCTGTTGTTGAAAATGGGATGCCATGCCGGGCTAATAGTGTCTTGAGGTGCTTGTTCTCGGTGGAGAGCCTATCCTTACTCTGCGATGCATTGCTAAACAGCTCCTTCAGTCTCAGCACTTCCTCCTCTAGGGCCTTGATATAAAGCTCTTTGCGCTCACGATGAGTTCTGTGTGCCGCCTATCATATCAGCCCGTGTCCACCGCGCATCGACAGATTATGAGGGGTAACATGCGTACCTCTGTGCTTGACGATTCAGCTCTTGCCTACGTGTGAGAGCGGGTTTACTATCAGGCTTCGGTCCTCGTCGCTTGGGTGTGTTGCCATCTTATAAAATCCGTTAGCTGACCAAGGTCATGGTTCGGGGAAACGCCTCGCGTCCACGAGCACATACCTCTGGTAGTCTTTTTCTCCGCCATTGATTTGAGAAATCCAAGACTCAGGGGTGAGCTGCCATTTCGGTCTTGGCTAGTGTTCGTGCCTTCGGGGGAGCCATAAGATCGGTTGCTCCCGAACTGGTCAGGCGAAAGGGACAACGACATTGTCAGCGACGCCAGTTTATACAATCTTGGTGCCAAACAAAAAATATATTGTTGATTGGTCAATCGCGCTGCTCTGGAGGTTCCGGCGTGAGAAACCCGACTAGACCAATAGCGAAAGCGGCCCAAGGTGGCTTGGCGATCAGGAGATGTAGACTTGCTTGAGGGCGTTAGTTAGGTAGCTGAAGCGCGTGATAGAAACTTGGCCCTCGGACTAAAGCTCACGCTAGTCTTAACTGTTGAGCTCTGGGCAGGATTGCGCACGGAGAATGTAGCTATCAGCGAATGAATGGAGTAATCAATCCGGACACAGCAGGGGACCAGCATCAAAAAAGAGCAGGGCGAGAGTCGCTTCGCGTAAACCAAGCACCGGTGATGGAATATAATGTTCTGTGTGTGGACGGCGGTGGCACCGGTGGGAGATTTGATCTGGTTTCTCGGACTCTGGAACCATGACACACGGGCCAGTCACAAGCGGGGCTTTGGGACGGGCAGCGGGCAGCCTTAGATTGGGTACTACGTTGACCGTTGAGACCAGTTGGCCGACCAGCCAGACCAGACAGTACCTGCGGCTCGGCTGCTACGCTATTTCATTGTCGGCTGCGCAGATGACAGGCTACTGGTAATTCAAGTAGACCACTTGGCTGACCTGGTTGGTTCTTCTTCTATTACCTACATACTTATTCTTCGCCTTGCCGCCCGTTGAAGCTTGGTCCCCTGCTACCCACCTAGATCATCGATAGAGGAACAGACAGGGTCAACAGTAACCGGGCAGGTAACGGGGTAGCAGGGTAGGGTCGAAGGGCAGCAGGGTCGGCATGGACTAGTCCTCGGCACGCGAACCACTTTTTGGATCGATCTCGGGTGGAAATGGGTGACATCAATAATAACTGCGTGCACTATCGCACACTTATCATCACACCCGTCATCACATCACACCCCATCACGCCCCATCCCTTTGGTGCCGAGAAGGCTACATTTTTGTACCGACCCGCTTTATCCACCAATAAAAACATCTGCATTGAGGGTACCTCGCGCGCACACTAATTTATACTATAATACAAGTCCTAACAATACCGTGAGTTACAAAGAGATACATCACAAGTCTCACAACCCCATCGTACATATGTATTATCTGCCGGCTGCTTGCGGCTGCTGTTATAACGATAAATTCGCGGTCAAAGGCCTCGATTATTGGTTGTTATAAGTCTTATGAGTCTTGTGAGGATAAATCCTGATGAAGGTGCTGCTAGAAGCGATAAGGCCAATTCATTTTCGCGAGTAGTATCCTGAATCCGTTGTATGACGATTTTGCGGGAGATGTTTTGGGAAGTTACTGCAGGTCACTCAACTTTGCTCCAATGAGCCACTGAGGAAAAGTGGGGGGGTACAAAGGTGTAGCCTTCTCGGCACCAAAGGGATTCACAAACCACCCCCCGCTAGCCCACCCGCCCCGAACACTCTGGAGTGGGCGAGGCGAATCGCCAGTCAGCCGGCCAGCCACCCTGCCAGGGTTGGAGGGCCCAAGCCAATCTCACCGGTCGTCTACACACTGAGCTACATCGAGCTGGGCTCGCGCGACAACCAGAGAGCACAGTTGTCTGTGCACCTCCAGAAACATTGATCAACCACCACGGCCAGCATCGTGGCATCCTCAGCGCGCGCCACCTTCCCAGCACACCACTGTCGACTGTCGACTCTTTGCTGCGGCAGAGTAATTGGACTCTGGATCACGACCAGACATCACGTCACGCTACGTCACGCTACGTCACGCCCCTCGCCCACTGTCGGAGTCTGTCCTGACACCACCTCGGTCCGTGTCTCCAACAATGGCTCGACACACATCAGCAGGAGCCCAGTTGAGGGGGGTCTTGATCGCTCTGCCATGGGTCTTGTATCTGCTACTGGCCGATGTACTGCTGTCGCTCCTTCTGCCCTTCGCAGTGTTTGCACCCAGAGCAGTCTACGAAGCGTCCTCTAAAATAGCCTCGTCTGTCTGGGCATGGATCCAGCTCATCTTCGAGTCGTTCAATGGAGCTCGCATTGAAACGTCGGGAGATCCGCTACCCAAGGGGGAGTCAGCCATCGTGGTTGCCAATCATGTCGCCTGGTCCGACTTCTACATGATCCAGGCCTTGGCCCAGCGCTCGGGGATGCTTGGTTACTGCCGCTACTTTGCCAAGAGCCAGCTCAAGGCCGTACCCTTCCTAGGCTGGGGCCTCTGGGCAATGGGCATGCCGCTTGTGAGTCGGAACTGGCTCCGCGATAAAGCCGAACTGGATCGTGTCTTTTCAGGCGTTGTCAACGATGGATTCCCTACCTGTCAGTCCTGTCCTGTCTTGGGGTATAAAACCCACCCGTTGCCCATAATCAATGCTGCCTCTCTCTTGAACCCCCTACATCAGCTTCTTTTTGTCAAACATGATCCTAATGTCTTTCCACAGGGCTCATCAGCTTCAGTGAAGCAACCCGTTTTACCCCCAGAAAGTTTGAAGAGTCACAGGTTTGGTGCAAGAAATCCGATAAACTGCAGCCGAAAAATCTACTCTTCCCCCGTACCAAGGGCTTCGTCACTACTGTTCAACATCTTAGGAAGGCTCCGCATGTCAAGGCTGTGTATGATTTCACCATTGCGTATCAATGTGATGGTGTCTTTCACGAAGCACCCTCAATGTGGGAGACCCTCTGCACACCGGGATTGAGCAGCATCTCGAAATTCAAGTTTCACGTTCATGCTAGGCGATATCCGCTAGAGTCTTTGCCAAAATCTGACAAGGATCTGGCACAGTGGCTGGAGAAGAGATGGATGGAAAAGGGCGAATGGATAGAGTCCCAGAAGCAAGTCTGGGCCATCACCACCTCGTCATCATGAACTACGCATGCTTGCCGGGCAAGAGGAAAAAGCATTACCCAATAAGTGCTGATATTATTGATGTTGTAATACAGAAGCCCTCTGTCATACAAGGGCCCTCCTATCAGTACAGAAGGTTCGGGCTTTTGCAATCCGATATCTCAAAGGAGGGATCTCTGGCTACCTACCAGGTACCCAGTTATCTAACCTATCCACTACTAGGAGGTAGGTAAATAGGTACCTAGGTAGGTATCTGCGCGGCTCGCGCACTGCGGCTTACTCTTCTCTGGACAAGGTTTTGATTGTCATTTAGCCCATAGCCCGCATCTTGATTGGCTCAATCACCTTTGGTTTCTAGAATCAGGGGTAGAAGCCCATCCACGGCGTATAATGAGTGATTAAGCAGAATACATCCGCAGTTAATGATTGAGGCGAGACCAAGGAACCAGCTTTGATCTTTCCACGCGGCTTGCTTCTTTTGGGCGACGGCAGTTCGAAAAATTCCCGTGCCCTTTTAGAAGGGAAAATGGCTCGTAGCAGCCGGACGTCAGCTCGAACGGCCTGGGTAAATGACAGGAGGACAAAGGCAATCAAAGTCGGTCAGAGTTGTCCGCTTGAATTTGACTGTGGGCTAAATCCAAAGGCAAAAACGAAATGGTCATATTCTCTGACGGCAAATCTTTTTTCTTTTTCTTTTCTTCGTTTTCTTACGTGGTATTTTCCAAGAGCCAGATTGATTTGCATGCATGAGAAGTGGTGACTTTGGTAGCGTTACAGTGCTGCTGCGGAACCGGCCAGGTGCCAACTTCAAGGTTGCCAAGTGTTGCCAACTGCCCTGCTAGCTGCTCTAGGTACCTGTCTGCTTAAGTACCTACCTAGGTACTTGGTAGTCCGAAAGCTTGAAAACTCGGCAAGGCGCAGCTCGGTAATCAGGGTCGTCCCTGTAGAATGATCAGCACTCAATCAACTTTGGCTATCGATATACTTTCCCACCTTCAAAAAATCTGGATGGTGCGTAGATGATACACGACGGGGTGAAAAGACGAGCTAAAGTCATCATGTGTGGGATGGGTTGGACCCCGTGAGCTGATGCATCGCAGGAGGCGGCGTGCTAGGGCGTGCAGTTTAGTGTCTCATGATTGGCCGGGAGAACGCCTCCCCCGCTTAATGTGTCATGAGAGGAAACGCGCCCACGGCATCTGGGAAGTCCTGCCAACGACGATTGTGAACAAGAGGCATTGGTCCTCTTGCTTTCCTGGGCCCATTCCAAGGCTGTATTGTGTTTTCTTCCCCATCGTCAAAGAGCCAAACAAATTTCAATTGAATCTTGCCAATCGAGAATCAAGGTCTAGCCTCCGAGAAGCTGAACGATCTCTACCGCGTCGCCGCCCGCTTGCTCCCCGTGAGGCCTTGTCTCCGTCCTGCGGATTGAGTTTCTGAGCCATTCACCCTGACGAAGCGCGTCTACGACTTGCGAGAAATCACGAGCTGAGCGACTTCCAGTCATGTATCCAAATTTCGCGGTGGCATAGTTCTGGCATTTTTGCCAGACTTCCAGGTCCCAGTCGAAACGACCAAGACGTTCTGAGCTACCCCTCTCCCCCACCACTCTACCCAATTCGAGCCTGATACGAGTGCCGATATTTCGTTCCCCCCGGCGGCTGAGAAGATTGATTCGAAAGGAAAAGCCAAGAACAGCGGATCTATAATCAATCTAGGCTGATCATGGAACAACAACCTTCTGCCCGGTTGGCCGTGCCAGCCGTGTCGTCCTTGCGAATACAACAAGCCGGGCCAATGGAGCGATCTCTGAGCCAGGACATCCGTAACGAGCGCGAAGAGCTCCTTGAGGCGGCAGAATCAACATTGAATGCAATTGTGGACTTGAACCTCGATGGCACTGTGAAATGGGTCAGCCCATCGTGGTCGGATGTCGTCGGCACTCCCTTCGATGACATACGTGGCAAACCTATTTCAGATCTCATTGTCAGTGAAAACAAAAGTGTGTTCACTGATATGGTGGCTTCGATGAAGAAGGATGATTCGAAGAGCTACAGAGTTCGATTCTCCGTTCGGCTAGGCCCTCTGTCGAAGTTGCGAGCCGTGGGTGAAGTGGGAAGAGACGATCAATCACTCTCTGAGCTGGACTTTCAGACTGCCAATCTCGAAGCCCAAGGTATCATGGTGTATGATTCTGCATCCGGAGGACATAGTCATGTAAGCTAGATGCCGCTCTCTGACTTCTCCCAGAAATCTCTCAAAGATGGAGTACTGATCGGGACACAGACAATGTGGATGGTTCGTCCATGGATTGCGCCGCAGGAAATTCAAATCGATCTCCCAGATCTCATTGTTGACTCGCTGGGATCTGGGGCTGAACTTTTGGCCAGCTATCTTACGCAGCTTGCTGAATCTGGCGGAGACGAGGCGGAGGCGCGTGATCCGCCGGCCTCTGTTCTATGTCGTATCTGCGAACGAGATATACCTCCTTGGTGGTTCGAAAAGCACACCGATCTCTGCCTGCAAGAGCATCGCGCGGAAATGGATGTCCAAATGGCACAAGAGAACCTGATTGAACATCGGCATTCTATCGTTAAAGTCCTCGACGCGCTCGAGGCTAGACAAAGTCGCTCCACGACGGGGGAGCCGCAGGCCAGCCCGATGGCTGAGTATAAAGGCATGCCCATCGGACCTCCAATATCTACGCAATCATCTCCTGGCACATCTTTGCCAAGATCCCGCGATCGAGCGAGTGGGTTGGGCCATTCTCGAGCTCGATCATTCGCCATTCGCAGACCACAGGCCCGAATCGTGGAGTTGCTCATGGACCTCTGTGATACCGCCATTGAGATCAGCACTCCAGCTTTGAAAGAGATCTTTCAACAAGACGATGACGAGTTTCGGACTCAGTCGCCGCAGTCCGAATCTAGAATATCTCAGGTCCTGCAATGGCAGTCTCCTAGCACCAATACACTGGAACAAGAACAGGGGCTGGCTATGCTGTGTTCCGACACTGAGACAGTGGCACGAGCTAAGGTTGATTCGGTGTTTCGACACCGAAAGATTATTGAGTATGCGGAGCGAATTCGTATTGAAATGGCCGTCATCGTGCAGGATTGCATTGACGAAGCGATGAGAAAGGCAGCAAGAATTGCCGCTGGAAGATTGAGCGATTCTACCGAAGATGAGACCGAGGAAGCCGCCCAAGAAAGATTCCAGAAGGGTGAGGCAGACGCTCGCATGGTTGAGCATGAGCTGCATCGCGGTCGATCCGGGGACGATTCAGCCAGCCAATCGATTTCCAGCCCATCGGCGTTGGCAGCGGCCTTGACGCAAATGGATATTTCTGCTGGTTCGAACACCTCGCGGCCAACGTCATTTATAGCATCAACTCGATCCAGCAGTCCAAAGGAGTGCCCTACGCCACGGTCAACTATTGACAGTGGTTCTGTTCCCGCTGGTCACTCTCGCCATATCAGGAGAGGATCTTCCCTTCTCTATGAAACCGAGTTTGCTGATGGAGACGGCAGCTTCCGCTCGTCCTCTGCGACTTCACGAACTGCACCGAGGACAGAATCCCCAATGTCTGAGGTTGGCGATTTGCGGCGCGCAGCGAGCACTAGACAGCATCAACGAAGGAGCCTCATCATACCAGGAGGATCGTCTCCTCGGAGACAGGAGTCTCCGTCTCGCTCCATCCAGCCGTCCTCCCCGCTTCGAATCAAATCTCGTGGTATTCCTTACGCCGAGGGAGTGGCTTCGCCCGAGCCCTCGCCGATGTTTCCGACGAGCGAGTTCAGCTCGCCCGTCGCTCATTCGATGCGTCATCACAGAAGGCAATCATCCTCGACGGCAATCTCAGAATCCGCCATGAGAGCGCCGCCATCGCCACGCCTGAGCGCCAGCCAGGCACCCCACCAAGCTCGCGCTGCCCAACCGTCCATCAAAGATTTCGAAATCATCAAGCCAATCAGCAAAGGTGCATTCGGCAGTGTGTATCTTTCCAAAAAGAAGTCTACGGGTGAGTATTTCGCCATTAAGGTGCTGAAAAAAGCAGACATGGTTGCGAAGAATCAGGTCGGCAATGTCAAGGCCGAACGAGCCATCATGATGTGGCAAGGCCAGAGCGAGTTTGTCGCAAAGCTTTATTGGACTTTTTCTAGTAAAGACTATCTCTATCTTGTCATGGAATATCTCAACGGCGGCGATTGTGCCTCTCTAATCAAGGTACTCGGCGGGCTTCCGGAAGAATGGGCCAAGAAGTATCTCGGCGAAGTTGTTCTTGGGGTGGAACACCTCCATGAAAGAGACGTCATTCATCGCGATCTCAAACCGGATAATTTACTCATTGATCAGAAAGGCCATCTGAAATTGACCGACTTTGGCCTGTCGCGAATGGGCTTGGTCGGCAGACAGAAGCGTGCGTTAAACAGCGAAACCACAGACACGACACCTGATTTGCTCAAGCATGGCCCCTTTGCTCGGTCTACATCTATGGCATCTTCTCGGTCGACGTCGCTCGACCTCCATGGCCATGCTCACTCTCCTACCGGAACACCGCTGATTTCACCGGAGGCTGGCGGCACAAGCCAGCCATCTTATTTCAGCCTTTCGTCAACGCCGCTAGAAAATCGTAGGGTCTCAAGTAGCCACCGGAGTGACAGTGGAGGCAGCGAGTCTCTGACTCACTTATTGAATTCCTTCTCCTTGGTTGATTCCGACGCAGCATCTCAACCGCAGAGCGTCAAAATGCATGTAGATGACGAAATCGCGATTCAAGGCTCACTCGACGTGGCTGCCAGCCAAGCCAATATTCGAGCAAGTGTGGACGGGCAGATCCGAAGTTCACTCCCACCATCCAATATGATGCCACCTCCAATGGCACTTTTTGATCCTGAAGACACAAATCGTCGCTTTGTTGGCACACCAGACTATCTGGCGCCCGAAACGATCAATGGGGATAAGCAGGACGAAACGAGTGATTGGTGGTCAGTTGGATGCATCATGTTTGAGTTTTTGTATGGATTTCCGCCTTTCCATGCAAGTGAAGCTGAGCAGGTCTTTGAAAATATCTTGGCTCGCCGGATACAATGGCCAGACGAAGCGGATTGTGAACCCATCTCCGCGGAAGCAAAAGACCTCATCAACAAGCTTTTATGCACGGATGCAAAAGAGCGCCTGGGCTCAAACAAGGACGAGAAGTACGCGTCTGGCGGAGAAGAGATTCGAAGTCATTCTTGGTTCGGGGGGATCAATTGGCAGACTCTGCTTGAGGACGAAGCTCAGTTTGTCCCACAACCAGAGAATCCAGAGGACACGGAATATTTCGATGCCAGAGGTGCCGTTTTGCAATCCTTTGCCGAGGAGATGGAGGACCAATTGTCCCCCCAATCCTCTGGCGCTGGAACAGAATATGCCGATCGGCCTCACGACGCCCTGTCAAGAGTGCGATCTCAAGTCAACTCGATGAACCGAAAGTTGATGCCACTTCATATCCCGCCGCATGTGCGAGATTTGAAGTCGAGACGACTGAGTGAACCAATTGCGGCCGACGACTTTGGCTCATTTACCTTTAAAAATCTGCCAGTCCTTGAAAAGGCTAACAAAGATGTCATTCAAAAACTGCGAGCTGATGCCCTAGCTTCTCAAAACAAACAGTCCTCCCTCAACCATGGAGGTTCGTCCGCCAATGTGACGACGTCTCCAGCACCATCACTTGATGGAAGCCCGGTGCTGCCGACTCATCTGCACCGTTCTATTTCCAATGCCAAAGCAAGCAACCGCCCTCAATCTCCCTCAGGATTCAGCCATTCCAACTCATCTCCCAGCCGCATGTCACAGCCTTCATCACCTTTGCTGGTTTCGTTTGTGGCTGGACAAGGAGCTGAAGGTCGAAGAAAAGCGTCAAGTAACTCATCAAGCCTCTCGCAGCAGTCGGGCATCGCGCTGCAGCCTTCGACCGTATTAGAGGTGCCCAAAGTGCCCTGCAGTCTGACTAAGGCTGCCACGATTGCTGGCATATCACCTATCAAGGGCCGTGGAATGATTCCGGCACCATTGGCGCTCTCGCCCCAAAAGACGGTGTCAACTCCACGACATGGCAGCGACTCAACAACACGTTCACGATCGTTGACAGTCGGTTCCAACGACGGCAGCAGCCCTGTGGCGGCTGACGTACTGCACCACCATCGCAATCGGCGCAGTCAAGTTTTCGACATGTCGCCATCGTCGTCAGACAATGAAGGAGACAAGCATGGTGCGCTACTACGTGTACAGCGCCGTAGACAAAGTTCACGTCGGCTTTCTCAGATTGCATTTGATAACGGACCAACTTTCCGGCCTCTGGACGTCTTGATTTGCGAAGATCATCCTGTTTCAAGAATGGTGATGGAAAAGCTCCTGGAAAAACTGCGATGTAGGACCATATCTGTGGCAAATGGCTCTGAGGCTGTCCGATACTCCATGAGCGAGATACAGTTTGACGTCATTTTCCTCGAGTACAAGCTACCTCAGATCAGCGGATCAGATGTGGCTCGAATGATTCGAGAGACGAAGAATGCCAATTCACACACTCCAATTGTGGCGATAACTGCTTACCTTAAGGAGCTGCAAGCGCCACACTACTTTGATTCGTTGATCGAGAAACCCATTAGCTCGTCCAAGTTGACCGAGGTTTTGCGGAGTCTGTGTCAATGGCGACCCTCATCGCCGACTCGAACAATGTCGGGCCCGTTGCCGTACCCGTTGTCCATTGGTCTCAAGAAGACAAATAACCCGCGCCCAGACGACAGCCCATCATCCAGTCTGTCTACTTTTCCAGGACGCGTTTCGTCTGCGGTGATGTCCAGCCGCGAAGAGTCGATCTCGTCCAGCATGTTTGGGGATTCAGAGTCTGTAACCACAGACGATGTCCCTATCCCGGTCGTCGTGGGCCGGAGAGCAACAGGAGATTGGGAAGAATGGGGTCTTGGTATCGCGAAAGGTGATATCCTTTCGGGCATCTGCGAATCACCCAGATCTATGCCGCCACTTTTGACGCATCAATCCGCTCCTGGTCAGATAGAGCATCTTCGTCCCGGGGATCGTAACCGGCCCAGAAGTGAAAGTGGTGGTGGTGGTGGTGTTATTGGAGACAGGAAAGGCATCCTGGAGGGAACGGAATCAGCTGATGATGAGGACGAAGAGGCTGGCGGTCCGAAGGGAAGGCACCGACGCCGTAGCAGCAAGCCCATGCAAGGCAAATCAGTTCTCCCAAGCTCCAAGCTAGGTATCGAGATGATGCGTGCCGATAGCCATGATAGCGTGACGTTTGGGGGATCAGAGAGTACTTCGGAAGCACTGACGCAGGTTGCGACGACGCCAGCCCAGGAAGTCAGCACACCAGTTCTTGCAGCGGTCGATCAAGGGACAAATGCCACTACTACACGGCAGGATGCAGATGCCAAGCAAAAACCAGAGGACGAGGCGGGGAAATCAGATAGTGCAGATACGACACCAACACCTGCACATTCGGACCTCCCGGCCAAGTCAACGGCTGCAGTGAGCCTAGCAACAAACAGGCTACACCACGCCGACACGCAGAACAAAAGAATAAATGATACACTAGCATTGTGATGAAAGAGCATCAATCAAATCCATGACAAGCATATTTATCAACCCAGCGCATTTTATCCGTGGTTTTGCACCGCTTGCCGACCTTTAATTTAAAGTTTATTTTTTTTCTTTATCTTTGTGCTCCATCTGGCTACTTTTTAAACCCGTATTTTCTTCCTTTTCTTTAATCCTTTTGTTCTGTTTTTACAGACTTGGTCTTCATCTTGCTCCACTCATCAAATCATCTGTATCAAAGACAGCAGCGCGGCGTTACTCGGAGATGAATTTGATAATACAAGACATGCACATGGCAGACTGTCCAAGGAGGAACAGCGTCAAGCAAAGAGCCCATGTGTGCAGAAATAGCGATGTTGCAAATAAGATACTTCTTTGGGCTTTTCAGTCAAGAGTTTTGATGGTGTAGCTTAACATGTGCGTTGCTCTCTTTGTGCTTTGTTCTTTTTATCTTTGTTTCCTGCCGTTTTCCAAGAATGTAATACTTTGTTACTTTTTTTTTTCCTTAAGAAAAAGAATTTTCTCTTAAGAAAAAAACAAGACAAAAGACAAATGGATTTAACAATGGACGCGTATTCTGTTTTCGTGGACCAAAGGCAAAACTTCGCTGACAGACGCTGCTGTTCATTTCCGTGTTGGAAAATACGGAAACAAAGAGACGAGAGGAAAGGAGATGACACGGGGACAGGAATTTAGGTTGTCAATTTTTTGAGAATGTGCTGCGAAGTGTACATACATACTTGGAGCGGCTATAATGCAGACTTGTTGCATGTCATGCCCTTTACGATATTCATTTATTTGTCTGCTTCAAATTATGCGTGTTTATATTGCTTCCGTACGGAGTGGTTGTCCTGTATTTGTAGTCAACAAGCGATGAGGCGCTTGTGCGTACCTTGTGCGTACCTTGTGCTTGTGCGAGCTGCTGCGAAGGCGGTATTTGGGTGATATTTTAACTTGGTAAATAGGTACATACATATGTACATATGTATATCTATAAATAAAGTCCTTATGTATAATTACCTTATATTACGGTCAAATCATGTTATGTTTGCACTCTTTTATTATATTCGCCTTCTCAGCATGTTGTCCACGAAAGAGTGTAATCCATCGCATAACATGTCGACATCGCCAAAACACGCCACAGGAAAAAAATCTTACAACTGAAACAAATGAAATGAAAATCGAATTACATAAATCAACAAAGTAACCCCAAGAACCAGTCACGTCAAGGCGGAAACAACTCCACACCCACACCTACAAGTGGAAAAAACAAAGGGGTGTGAAAAGGCGAAATCATGCATGGATGGTGGGAAACAAATAAAAAGAAAAAAGGGGAAAGAAAAATCCACACGGCATGGTGGTTTGGTTATTTGGGTCACATATGCATGATGTCGGACGGAGGTGGGTTGCAATGGCAATGTTGGTAGGGTAGGAGGGGTGGGTGGAAGGAAATAGGAGGGATTTGGGACTGGGTTGTCTTTCTTGGTGGGTTGTGTGAGAAGGGAGTGAGCTCTTTGAGGCTTTTTTTTTAATAAAGAGAAAAAAAAAAGGCCAAAAATAAGTTAGATAAGAAACGAAAAAAAAAAAAAAAAAAAAAAAAAAAAAAAAAAAAGAGCGCGGCTTATTTTGGCGCCGAAAGTCCATTATACGGTCCGTTTATGTGCAGATAAAAAGATGCAGTCACCAGTCGTCACCTGATTTCAGGTGGGGGCCGTGGGCTCGCGCATCTCGTGCTACATTGCGGGTTGTGCGTGGCACGGCTGGGCTGGGGCAGGGCAAAAGGGGACCTGCGACAGCTGCACGCGAGCAATTGCCCATTCAGTGTCTCAGTGTTGGCTGCCACGACAGAGTGCTGCATGGCAGTCGACTCATCAACAATGCCGAGGAATGCCGCCTGTCACGAGCCCACCGAGCGCTGCAGGTGCGCTGCAAGTGGACGATGCAGGCGCGGTGCAGGCGCGGTGCACATTGCAGGTGCTTATGTGCAGTTGCTTCGGTGACGGATTTGAACGTTTGAACGTCATGGAAGCTCCTACGCGAGGCCAGGTGACTGCGATTGGCTGGGCTGGCTGACGCCCGTAAGATCGAGCGCCGTCTGGGCCGAGGAGAGAAGCGCCGAGGAGAGAAGCGGGAAGGAGCAGTCGGAAGGAACAGCAGGAAGAAGCAGCCGGAAGGATCAGCAGCAACCAAGAACCAGTAACCTGGAACAAGCCTCAGGCAACATTCAGGCAGTACGGCATCCAGCCATTGAGGCATCCAATGACCACCGACCCACGCAGAGGATGGACACGGCGTTTCTGTGGTTCCCATTGATGCAGTGTGGTTTCCATGGTCCCCAGATTTCTGGAACCCGCCCGTCTCAGTGGCGGCGGCGGTCCCCACCCAAGTGCATCCTGCATTTTTGGCCTCATGGCGTCGCGTTGAAGTCGTCGACTCGAGGCGCAAATCGCCAGACGATGCTGCGTCTTGGTCCTTTGACCTTGGACTCTTGTTGGTCTCGATCCCATCCGCCGGCACCGTCAGTCCAATGGGCTCGCCTCGTTTACCTTCTAGGCTTTTCGTGACAGAACCGGGCTCGCCACCTGCGTCTCCGCCTGCTCCGGAGAAGCTGCCAGCGCGCAGAAAAAGCTTTCCTAGTTCGGACCCCTCAGGCACAGAGACTCGAGCACGATGTCCAATTGGCGCTCCTGACTGGTCCGTGTCTTGAAGTCTGTCCCAGTTGTTTCTCGTCTGATTTTGTCCATGGACGGAAGCAGATAAGCAGAAAAACGAGTCGAGCTATTTTAAAAAGACGGCAAGTCGCAAACCTCCAAGCTCTTCTCTGCTTCTGTGTCGCGAGCAATCGGTTTCTTTCCCCTTCCTTCATCTCACCCTTGACTTGGTGCTGTATGATTCTCGCGGGAAAAAGAGGAAAGGAAAAGAAAAAAAAAATCTTCGTGGCTCTCGCCTGAAGTAGCCTTGTGGAGCTTGCCAAGTGTCGGGTCTCCCGCACGCACCAAATTGGAGCCATTGCTCCTTCCCAGTCTCGACGGGTGTTGGCGACAGCCGCCGATTGGTCTTTTTTTTTCCTTTTTCTTTTTCTTATATCTCCTGCTTTCCGTCTGCCTTTGGAGTCTGAAGTTTCTGCCAATCGACCACTAACACAAACACGACCGCGAACGGTTCTCGATTGAAAGCGCAATCTTTGCGTCTCCCATCTGACTGCTCATCGTCAAGAGACAACTTCAATATCTTGTCTCTTTTGCGAAACGTGGACATCTGGCTGGGTCGATCAACAGCCAACCAACCCGCAAGCCGCACACCCTTCGGGATTCAGCCGCGATCCAATGGCAGGCTTCGAGTCGTCCGACTCCGATTCGGGAGTTCATCAGCGCCACCACCACCATCACCCTCCTGCTATTCCCGGCGAGATTCCAATTCCTCATGGACCGCCGGGTGACCACGACAGCGAAGCCTATGAAGATTATGCTCTCCAACATGCCACGGCGGATGAACAGCGAATCTTCAGCCATGTCACCCGCCCAGACGACTCGTATACCTCGGATGGTGTATACTGGGCCGATTTGCCTTGGATGCAGCGTGTCAAATTTGTGACTCGAGTCGACCGCGAGGCCGCTTCCAAAGAGCTCAGCACCATAGGCTCCATGATGAAGAAGGATCCCCTCTCACCTCTTGGCTGGTACTTGCGACATGCCGTCATTCCTGGTGCAGGCCTCGGTCTCGAGGGCTATGTCCTCTTTTCCATCGGTAATTTGGAGCCTCTCTTCAAAAAGGTCTGGCCCGAGTGTTGGGACAAGCACCAAGTGTGCAGCAAGAACTGGGTTGCTAGCGTCACGTATCTCGAGATTATTGGTATCATGGTTGGCCAAGTTTTTGTTGGTGTACGTCTTTGATTTTACCTCTTTTTTTCTTTTGTGCCCCCGTCCATTCTCTTGTCCTCCGGCTCCTCTTCTCCCATGTTATCTGCTGGCTAATATGGTCTTTTGCTCTTCTGCGTCTCTAGGTAATTGGTGACTGGGTCGGTCGTCGCTGGGGTCTTATTCAGGACGCCATCATCATGTTCATCGGTCTTCTCATGCTGACTGCTAGTTGGGGCCTCACCCTTGAGGGCTGGGTTATTTGCTATGCATGGTCTCTCTTCTTCTATTCTCTGGGTGTTGGCGGCGAATATCCCATCACCGCCACCTCTTCACTCGAGAATGCGTCCACTGCGGGTACATTGTCTACTCGGGAAGATCGTCTTCATCGTGGTCGCCGCGTCACCATGGCGTTTTTGATGCAGGGTTGGGGTCAGTTTGTCAATCAAGTCATGCTCATCGTTCTGCTCGTCATATTCAACAAGGGATCTGGTGCTCCACCATACAGCACCTCGGCTGCTCAGTATGCATTCCGCCTCTCGTTCGCTTTCCCCGCCATTGGTACTCTATGGCTGGTTTACTACAGAACCTGGAAGATGCCAAATGCTTCCAAGCAGTTGGCGCAGGCCAAGAGTCGAACCAAGGTCACCGGCTATGACGTGACTGCTCTCCGATACTGCTTCAGTCACTTTGGCGGTCGTCTTCTCGCAACTGCTGGTACTTGGTTCTGCAACGATGTCTTTTTCTACGGCAACAAACTTTTCCAGGGCCAGTTCATCAAAGTCATCTCCAACAACCCCAGCTCTCTCATGACCACTTGGTCATGGAACTTGGTCAACATTACCGTCTCTCTGGTTGGCTACTACCTCGCCTCGGTGCTAATCGACAACAAACTTTACGGCCGTAAGATGATGCAGCAGATTGGTTTCTTCATGTGTTTCCTCATGTTTGTCATTCCCGCCTTCAATTACGAGTACTACACAGGACCAAACGGCATTCGTGCTTTTCAAGCCATGTACTTCTTGTCATCCTTCTTCAATCAGTTTGGTCCCAACTCAGTCACCTTCCTCATTGCTGGTGAGGTATTCCCAACTCCTATCCGTGCCAGCGCTCACGGCTTCTCCGCCTGCTTGGGCAAGGCTGGTGCCCTGTTGGCCTCTGTCTTGTACAACTACATTGATGACCAGACTAAGTTTTACGTCGTGCCTTGGTTCGGCCTTGCTGGCATGTTTCTTACCTGGCTCTACCTGCCCGATACGACTGGCCTGGATCTGAAGGAACAGGAGCGTCGCTGGAGGTATATCCGGGAAGGCAAGGCCGATGAATACCATGGGATTGCCGTCCACCCCCAGCACTTGAGTCTGTGGGAACGCATGCGCGGATTGCACAAGACGTACGACCCCGCGGCTGATTGGAAGGCCAAGATTGCTGACATGCGCTCCGAGTGGGAGGTTGTCCAGGCCAGTCGCGGGCCCAAGGAAACCGAAGGCAACCACGACCACGGAATGCCCGATGATGGCGAGTTTTCTCCCGAGATTCATGCTTACTTCAAGCGCTCGAGTCCCAAGAACCCGTCTCCTTCCCGGGGTGTCCTTAGCGAGAAAATTGCCGACGAATCAAAGTAAATGATAATTTCAAGAGGCTATTTGTTTTACTTTTCGCTTGGAATGATGGCTCATTTTGCCGTGGTGGCTTGCATTACTCGGCATATGAGGCATTACGATGCTTTTGTTACTTCCATTTCTGGTGTTGAAAGGTTGGCGGGGTTGTCTCTAGTCTTTTTGACCTCTGCATTATTTCTCTTTTTTTTTCGTCGGCGCAGGGGACATCGACTCTTTGTTTCCGTCGCCAAGCGGGAAGGAGATGGTTGCAATTTTCTTGAAAAAAAAAAGAAAGAAAGAAATGAAAATGACACAAATATTGGCAAATCAAATAATCAGCACGCGCGCGGCTCGGTCTATTCTCAGGCGCCAAAATCATCCGACTTTCGATGCATTAGTGTGACGGAATATTGAGCATTCTAAAGAAAAAGGAATAGGTAACGAGGAACTGTGCATGCGGGAATGAAGTTTGATGGATGAAGGAGACTGGCTCGTTCCTGTGAGTAAGGAATCTTGTGGGCAATCTAGAAGAAGCGCGTCCATCAAAGTAGTGTTGTCCCACCAGTTGTGGTGGGCTATCCTAAGATATCTAGATGTAGATGTCAAAATAAATAGATAATAATAAATAAAAAAGAAAAAAGAAAGACGTTATCCAGAGACCGCTCTTTTTAAGGAGGTCTTGATCTTTTAGAAAGAATACTTCCATCTTACGCATAACTGAGCACCTTTATCTTCCACCTTCGTACCTACCCACACTTCTATGCAAACATTAGATGAGGCTCAGTAACTTCTAATACATAATGAATGAAATATGAGCTACTATGTAGGTGCGGCTTTCTTGGCATCAAAGCGATGTATGTAACTTGTTTGTTCCCATCACATGCGTCACAAGCCGCTGCTGCCAACAACCAACAGCCCATCTCCTTGATGCCTAGTAGGTACACCCACTGTAGGTAGGTACCTAGAAGGCGACACTTTTGTACCGCCCCACTTATTCAATGTGTGGTGCCAAATTCACGAGAGAGGAGTGCCAATTGAGGATCCACTTCTTCTAGCCTTGCCTCTAGACCATTGTGCTGCTTGTCTCGCCGCCCGCATCAGAACTGACCAGGTGTCTGTCTGCCCGCGGCGGAGACATTGCACAACCATACCTGTTTTCTCTCAACTCCGTCTAGTCCGAGCCCTTCCCCCTCCCAATCCTTTTCACCAGTAAAAAGAAGAAGAAAAAAAAAACACACACACATACACAAAAACAAAATCTAGATTCCATCATCACCGTCACCCTGCGCACCAGCGCGTCACATCCATCCGCTTACGATCCCGCAAGCTCAACGCGTTACTTACGGCTCAAGGCGCAGCCGCGCTCGGTGTCGTCATCGATACCGGAATCGCTTATCTGTTTTACAGGAGCCATACGGCGACGTGCGGATCTGGTGCTCAAACGATACTGAAACGGTGCCGCTCGGCAGGGTCTTTTCTTCGAAATCGTGCTCCTCGGGCTTGATCTCGGCCACCAGATATATCTACTCTATTCATTATCTTTCCTGCTTACGCCATGCTGTGGGAGGCTAACCGGCGACGGATTCTCCGCTCCGTCAATTCAAAGTATCTCTTCGGTCGCATCGTAAGTACTGTCACTGGGTCGTGTTCTCTGGCGCTATGACCAGTTAATGTTCCCGCCCTGCCCGCCCGCTTCTCGCCACAACCATGCCTTCCACAAGTACTTGTTTTAAGACTATTCAGTCAACTGCTACTTCTGCATTGAGTCCCTATCGTCGTGTCCTTTGTGCCCCCAAAAAGGACAAAGAAAAAGAAAGAAGAAGACAGAAAAACAAATGACACTGACTCCTCTTAGCCTGTCGTTCACGCAATTGTGTTTTTGATCGAGATGACTTTGGTAGCACGATTGGTTGCCAGGTTTAACACGTACTATGAAGAACGGCCTCGTATGTCTACGTTTTTCGTGCATCCTAGCATTTGCTCCGTCTAGTTTTCTTACCCCTGGCACGATTGGCTAATACACTCCCTGCTACAGTAATGACCATGATGGTCACAAACGCTGTCCTCGGTGGGATTGCAGATACGGTTGCTCAGAGCATCACAGCCATGCGGACTCGCTCTTCCTCCACAAGATCGATTGGCCTAACGAAGCAAGACGAATATTCGATTGAGATACATGAACTAGACCGTAAAAGCGCTGACTACGATCGTGATTTTGCTTTGAAACCTCAAGCATTGCCTCCCTCTTTCGACTTCGAGCGAGTAACCCGATTCATGGCATATGGGTTTTGCGTTGCGCCCCTACAATTCAAATGGTTCCGCTTCCTCGAACGAGCATTTCCAATCACAAAAACTAGTGCTTTCGGGCCTGCTATGAAGCGTGTCGTTTTTGATCAGTTCGTCTACGCCCCTTTTGGTGTCGGACTGTTCTTCGTAGCCATGACAGTGGCTGAAGGTGGTGGCCGCCGGGCTGTCAGTCACAAATTGCGTGACATGTATGTGCCGACGCTCAAGGCCAATTATGTCGTTTGGCCCGCTGTGCAAATTGTCAACTTCCGTTTGATGCCTGTGCAGTTTCAGTTGGTATGTATATTTTGTATGCATGATTTTTTATTGACGTGACCGAAGGAGCTTACCGCTAATGTCATTATGCCCTAGCCATTTGTGTCGACCATTGGTATTGCCTGGACAGCCTATTTGTCCCTCACAAACGCTTCTGACTAGTCGTATTATCAACTGCGGACTAGTATAGGTGAAGCGATAGAACTTTCTTTCCTTCTTTCTTCCTTTTTTTCCTTTTTTTTTTTGCACACGAATATGTATGTACTCTCTGGGTGCATGGAACAGATTGCAGATTAAAGAACTTGCACTCCAGTTGACTTCATTTTTGGGGATAATCACGGCACTCCCTTTGATTTGTAATGCCCTAGGTTTCTATTTCTGTACTGTCCGGCGTTTGGAGAATCGCTTTTTCTTTTGTGTCCGGGAGATGCGCTGCTTTCTTTTTTTCTCTTTCTTTCGGGTAAACAAGAGCTCGCATACATCAATTACGGCTTTAAAACTCCTTCGGTGGTCAATGGAACAATAACGTGAAATTGGGGTTTGCCGTGACTGTTGGCCGTTCCGTCGCTGCGTCCTAGGAGCAGTTAAATCTTGGATGTCGCTGAAGAGGTGGAAGCAACCAACCCATTGAGCTGTGTTTGTACTTACAGTGGGTCGTAGGTAATTCCGAACATTGAAACTTTTTGCACCAAAAAAAAAATGTTCGGAAGTACCTGGACTCACTGTACTTGAGTGGTTTTTTCAACCCCCCTCCTCTGTTTGGAAGGGCCAAGGTTGGGGGTTTGGTATGCATCACGCCTGGTTCGTTGACTGGTTGGGGCAGGCCGCGCAGGACATGACCAACTGACATGGGCAGTGCTTGGTGATGGCCCCACCAAAGCTCTCAATGCTCACAGCCATGTCATGCCATGATGGCCCACCCCACGCCCCTCATTGACCGACCGAACCCCTCCATGACCAACCTTCTTTTCACGCAAAAGACAACATCAACTCAATTTCTGTCTCCCAGGCTTGACTCTGCCAGGGTTGAATCTTGCGACTATTTCCCCCTTTCCCTTCATACGAAATCATATTGCATCGCGCTTGCTTCAATATCGACAACGCGGCAAAATGTCTCTGTCCAATAAGCTCTCTATTACCGACGTCGACCTGAAGGACAAGAGAGTCCTGATTCGGGTGAGTTGACAGGCTACCGACGCGCGCGTTGAAACTGGTGTCTGTGATGTGACAAGATGACATCGAAGAGGTGCTTCTGGAGAAACTTTATTATCAAAAATTCTCTAGATGGCGGCTTTTGTTGTTTTCAGTGTCATGGCTTTACTACCTAGATGAGAAACGGACCTTTACCGTGTGGTGCTTGAACTCGTTTCGAGCGGCGTATTACGAGTCAAAACAGGGTCACGACATAGGCACAAACACTTTCTAAAAGCATCGCAGACTGACATATATTTTGCCTCTAGGTAGACTTCAACGTACCTCTCGACGAGAACAAGAAAATCACAAACAACCAGCGAATCGTCGGAGCCATCCCCACTATTAAGCATGCCATCGATCACGGCGCCAAGTCTGTCATTTTGATGTCCCACCTGGGCCGACCGAATGGTGCCCCCAACGCCAAGTATTCATTGCAGCCAGTCGTTCCTGAGCTCGAGAAACTGCTGGGAAAGAGTGTCACGTTTGCCCCTGACTGTTGTGGCTCTGAGGTTGAGGCCATTGTCAACAAGGCTGAGGGTGGTGCCGTTGTCCTCCTCGAGAACTTGCGATTCCACATCGAGGAAGAGGGCAGCTCCAAGGATAAGGAGGGCAACAAGACTAAGGCTGATAAAGCTAAGGTTGAGGAATTCCGCAAAGGCTTGACTTCTCTGGGAGACGTGTTCATCAGTAAGCTTTTGCCTTTCTGAATCATGACATGAATAAAAAAAAATGTGAAAGTAGCTGACAGCTACAAAACAGACGACGCTTTCGGTACTGCCCACCGTGCCCACTCCTCCATGGTCGGTGTCGATTTACCCCAGAAGGCTGCCGGCTTCCTTATGAAGAAGGAGTTGGACTACTTCGCCAAGGCCCTCGAGTCACCCCAGCGTCCCTTCCTGGCCATCTTGGGAGGCGCCAAGATCTCGGACAAGATTCAGCTCATTGATAATCTTTTGGACAAGGTCAATACTCTGATCATCGGCGGCGGCATGGCTTTCACCTTCAAGAAAGTCCTCAACAACATGCCCATTGGCACGTCTCTTTTCGATGAGGCTGGCTCCAAGACGGTGAAGGATCTTATGGAGAAGGCCAAGAAGAACAATGTCAAGGTGGTTCTACCAGTCGACTTTGTTACCGCTGATAAATTCGACAAGAACGCAACTACTGGATATGCCATTGACTCCGATGGTATTCCTGACGGGTGGATGGGTCTGGACTGCGGCGAAAAGTCGTCCGCTCTATTCAAGGAGGCTGTTGACGAGGCCAAGACTATTCTCTGGAACGGCCCTGCTGGCGTCTTTGAGTTTGACAACTTTGCCAAGGGCACCAAATCGATTCTTGACGCTGCCGTCGAGGGTTGCAAGAACGGCAAGATTGTCATCATTGGAGGTGGTGACACGGCCACCGTCGCTGCCAAGTACGGCGTTGAGGACAAGCTCAGCCATGTTTCCACTGGCGGTGGTGCCAGTCTGGAGTTGCTGGAGGGCAAGGACCTTCCTGGTGTTGTCGCTTTGTCGAGTAAATAAATGTCAACTCTTGGCATCATCAAAAGTACATACGATAAGGCAGAAACGAAGAGCGACTGAGGGATGTTACTGGAAAGATTTGTCTGGCAAGTCGTTGCTTAAGTTAACGAATTCAAAATTCCACGATGTTGATCAAAATTTCTGTTTCACGTCAACGTAGGCTTATTAATTCTGGGTTTCCATCGTATTCGCTTTAACAACGCGCAGTTCTCGATGTCAACAAAGACCAGAATCAATGACCTTGTCGTAGTATGCATTCATGATTCCATTCAAACAACTAGTACACTTCGCACCCCCACGCTACCGTCAACTCCGCTTCGAGCTCTCCACTTTCTTGAGCTCCTCTCTACATGCAGTCAGCACTCATCGATTCCATGCCACAAATGTGGAAAAAGATAGAAAATAAAAATAAAGAAAGAATGGACAAATCTTACTTCAACTGTGTGGAAAAATCATCCGTTGTGTCATCATCATCCCAGCTTTCTTCCCATAAGTGCTTGGTCTCTCCACTCTGCGCCGCCTCCGTCTGCTCCTCAGGCCAGTCTATCTCGTCTGTCAACCGCTTGTCGCCAAAATAGCATCGTTTTGATTCTGGGTTTACAGTGACCCGTGAGTGGAGGTGTCAGACTCACCATCTACGGGGAAATCCTCAAACTCGTCATCTTCGCCCAAAGCTGTCTTTTGTTCTGGCTTCTTCTCCTCGGTAAGCTGCTCGACGGGCTTGGGGTCTGAGGAAGCCATTTTTTTAGGGTCGATACTTGTGCGTTAGCAGCTGCAAGAGGTGTGTTGAATCGACGAGAGAGTGTGGTCCTGAATGGCGGAAGAGGCGGTTGATGTTGGAGGATGTTGATTAGACGACTCGTGATTCTGGGAGTGCGGCGCGCGAGCGACGAGAGCTTGGGCGGAGAGCGGAAGAATGCTCGTCCGGGGGTCGTGGAGGCGGACTTGGGCGTGTGGGGCACGGTGGTTGGTTGTGTGATCACTGACGGCGGTGCCGCATGTTGTAAAAATGGTACTTGAAAGGACGGGAAACTCCTAACGGGTGGTTTACTCGAGCGAGTTGCATTCGTCTAGGATGCATTATATTGTGGCCTCGTTACAGATGTCCAGATTCTGCGCAAGCGTGGCACCTGCAAAGGGTTTTCTAGACAGTTGAGAAGTCCGGTCTAATACATCAAGGCCAGATGATCCTGACGTCACTACTTCTCCCGGGAAGGGCAGGAGGGAGCCTTGGCTGCGGTTCAACGTCGTCGCTCGGCGTAACTGTGTTGCATGTCAGGACACGTTCATCATCGACGGCCCACTTCTCTTATGATAGAAAAAAAGAAAAAAAAAAAAACGCACAGCCAACGCCCACACAAGAATTTGACCGACCTCGGCCTGGCTGGCCTTTGTAGCCTTAGCCTCGCGTCATGTTTGGAACGTCAGATCCGGTGGCGTCCATGATATGCGATCGGTCTCCATTCGCCCGTGTCTTCCGAGTTCCCGACTCCCTCACACATTGTAGCCGCATTCAAAATTATTCTAGTGTTGGACGCCCTCCCTCAACCTCCATGTTGAAAACAGTTGACAATCTTGAACAATGAGCCTCCTGAGCGGCTGGTTCCGCTCCTCCAATTCCCCCACCGACCCTCTCGATGTCAAAGAGTACCTGGCCAAGGAGCGAGAGCACCTCGCCGACGCACTGAAATGGACAGCTCTAGTCATGAATGACAATATCGACGGTGCATGGCAAGGGCTCCAGCAAGGGGATTCCTCATTTCATAGTCTGGGCGAGGCGGTCACCTTCTTCATGCGCTCCGTGCTAGGTTTCGAGAAGGAGATCATGGCTCAGACGGCGGCCAAGCTGTCCGACTGCGAGGCAAAGGCATGGAACGACTATAAGAGGGCGCAGAAGCACAGCGGGCATGGCGCTGTCGGCACGAGCAGGATTTTCCCTCCAGGAACCGAGTATGAGTTGGTGAGGGCAGAGACGCAGCTGATGAGTGCCGTGGTCGGCGTTTTGAACGAAAGCGTCGTGGAGGCCATGAAGAGCTTTTATAAGCTGAGGAAAGCCTTCATTATCCTAGATGGCATTATAGCGGCTGAGGCAAAGGCCCTGGAGGCGCAGCAGACGGCTGTGAATCATTTGGTCGATGCGCGCACGCCGAACGGGAACAAGGCAACATCGTCATCAACGAATACATCACCATCAACGGCATCAGCCCTTCCTGCGGTCCTGAACGAGCCGGCAGAAACATTCATCTCCGGTGGTTCAGGTTCTTCGTTTTCCCCGCAATCAGTGCGTGCAGAACCAGAGCTTGAAATCACGGACTCCATTGACGAATTCATCCACTCAGGCGCAAACATGTGCTTTGGCCTCATCCATCTGATCCTCAGTCTTGTTCCTCCTGCCTTCTCACGCATTCTCTCCGTCGTGGGGTTCAACGGCGACCGCGCCCGCGGAGTCCGTATGCTCTGGCGCTCAGCTGGTTATGATAATATCAACGGTGCAATCGCAGGCATGTTACTCCTCGCCTATTACAACGGTCTGCTCGGCACCGTCGACATTCTTCCCTCTGCCGTAGATTATGACGAGGATGCCGAAGCCGTGGGACCCCCTCACGAGAAATGTAGACAGCTCCTCCAAGAGCTGCGCGCTCGGTACCCGGATTCGCGAATGTGGCGCGTTGAGGAATCGCGCCTGTACGCCAATGATAGGGACCTCCCGCGTGCCGTCGAGCTGCTCTCCACAGGCAAGCAGTCCGCCATGAAGCAAGTCACCGCATTAAACAACTTCGAGCTCGGCATCAACGCCATGATACTGCAGGACTGGGGACTTATGCGCGATACCTTCCTTTTGTGTCTCGAAATTAGCGATTGGAGCCCCGGCGTGTACTACTACCTTGCTGGGTGTGCCGCGCTGGAGCTCTACCGCGACGCGTACCACAAAGGCACCCAGACCGTCAATTCCGCGCAAGATCTCGAGGTTAGGCGCCTGAAAGACCAGGCGGAGGAGTATCTGCGCAAAGTGCCCCACGTCTCAGGCAAGCAGCGCCTCATGGCGCGTCAATTGCCTCTTGAGGCATTCGCGCAGCGCAAGCTCCAGAAGTGGGAGGCGCGGGCTACGACATTGGGCATCGATCTTGCCGATGCGGTTGGTCCGAGCCCTGCGCTGGAGATCTCTTACATGTGGAGCGGGCAGAAGAAGATGAGTAGCAAGGAGATGGAGTTGGCTTTGACACATCTTGACTGGAATCGATGCACCGCTGAGCCTGGTGTGGTTGACGCATTGAAGACGGAGGAAGATGATGTAGCCGTCTGGGCCATCGGCATGTCGTCCATCCTTCAGGGCATGGGCAAAATGGATGAGGCAGTTCAGCTTCTGGAACAGAATGTGCTGTTGCATGATAAGTATGACTTTTGCGTCCCCACGCTCGTATCATTTCCTGGGAGCCTGGGACTCCTTGAAAGAAAGAGGCTAACTGAGTTCGCGAGTGTAGATCTGTCTTCAAAGGCCGCCAAAGAGACGATTATGTTCTGCCAGTGGCGAACTACGAATTGGCAGTCATCGCATGGACGCAATGTTGCAATCCACCCGTTGAGTTATCAGGCAAGGAGGCGTTGGAGTATAGACGTGCCAGGGCAGATGAATGCCAGGCACATCTGGAGAGGGTGAAAACGTGGGAGTCCTTTATGCTGGATGCGCGGGTGGGAATGCGGGTGCAGAGCGGGCTGGAGACACTAGGGTGGTTTCGGAAGAAGATGGGCTGGGCGTCCTGATTTTTATTTTATTTTTATTTTTCATTATTTATGTATATATTCAGTTCATCTCTTTTGGGTTCATCATCAGGTCCTTTAGCGTGCCTGTGTGTAGTTCAACCACGGCAAACTTTTGTTTCGATGACATGTAAGCTGGACATTGAAATGGGTATTCACGCGACCTTGCGTTTGAAGGGACTCACCTCGCGCTTAACACAGGGCTCACTCACTTGGGGTGTCATTGGACAAGATAGGCATATGGAAAAATGATTACGAGTACGAGTCTCGATTAGGTTTACATATTTTTACTGTATTTTATTCGTTTTCTTTCTTTATTCTTCATTTTCTTTACCCTTCCTTTTTAAGGCGTATTTTCATGAATTCATTATGCGGCCGTCGGAACCAAAAACTTGTCTATGACCCTGCGAGTGAGCTAAAATCGGCAACTAAATGTCTAAACGTCGTTCTGTCATCTTCAAAATATTCCACTGGGCTGATACAAATTGTCATACAACGGGCTATCAAAAAAACTCTATTTGTTCGACTTGACTCGCTTCTTCAACGAGTCCATGCAGTCTCCAAGGGAGGCGCTACCGGCTTTCACTTTCTCCGCAGAAGTCTTTTGTGCATCGTGCTTGTCTGCTCCTTTCTTGAGGTCGTTGAGCACATGGCGTCCCTTGCTCGTGCCGTGTACCCAATCCATGATTCCCACGGGTGCGTAATTTGAGGAGCCCCTGGCAGCATAATGAACGGCAGTCCGGGCGGTAATGCCACTCAAGACAACTCCAGGAATAAATGTATAGCCGGACATGCCAAGTGTCTCTTCTATGGTGGTGATGATGGTGACAAAGAAGTACGTCAGCATGTGGGTTCGGATGACAACCGCCGGGAGAAAGAGGGGCAGAAATCGATGGAAGAAGAGCGCAAACGGGTGGTCAGTAAACACCTGCAGACTGTATGGCGCCCCGGCGGTAGCATGCGCGTAGGCCGCGTGCCTCCTGGCAAGGCCAGACTTGCCGTGAAGCAGTCGGCGATGAAGATAATACTGCAACAATTCGCGAGATACCAATATGAATGTGCAGTGTTTGGTGACAGTCCATGGAAGGGGCAGCGTGGTGCTCATCTTGAAAATGTGCTTCTTGAACATGAGCGTATACGCCATGCCCAAGACTGCCTCGACGGCCATCCAGAGAAAGAGGTTCATGACAGCGAGCGCGAGAAGCTTGCCCAGCGTGCGGACGCTTCGCGGGGGTAGGGAGCTCCGGCCGCCATGCTTGAAGCCTTTGGCGAGACTGGGAACACCAATGTCGAAGAGGAGAAAGACGAGAGACGGTATGAACCAAAAGATGACACGGAGAACAAGCAGGCCGGAGAGATGGATTTCAAGCGGGTGATGGGTAAAGATCAGGCTGGACCATGTCATGTAGATGGAGATGAGATTCACAGACGTGGATACGGAGGCGCCTCTTGTCGGGAAGAAGATATAGGAGAGTATGGGGAGCGAGATGAGGACGTCTATCATGGCGGAGGGTAGTCGAGCGCGACGGGCCTGGCGATACCTGTGATTTTCGGGATCGCTTCCGCGAGGCAGAGGAGGTCAAGTGAGAACTAGCGTCAGCGCGAAGCGTCCCGACGGGATGGAGGCTACAGATCCCCTCGAGTGCACTACTCGTGCCACGCCCCACTTTTCTAGTCCTCGCCCGGGCTCGCACCAGCAAAGCTGGTGCTGACGAGCAACGCGGCCACATCATCAAGGCGACTAACTAGAGCCCTTTTTGCACTTGAACCGTAAAAATGTCACTAACCACCCTAAATTCCGCTAAAAAAGAGGTTAAAATCCGCATTAACGAAGCTCTCGAGTATCTAGAAAAAAACCTAGATGTATTAGTCCTCTTAGTTGCAAAGAAATTTAATGTGCTACGCGGCTAGCTTTAACAATAAATATAAGGTATTAAAAGCTAGCTTAGGCTGCTAGTAACTAATACTAAGCTTTTAAGGCTTAAAGAAGTGGCTCTTTACCGCTATATTAACTGTCTTAAGGATGTAAATCTTACTATAAGGCCTAAGTTTATTATAAAAGCTATAAATTACATTATTAAGGCTAGGTTTAAGGCTAGCAAGGTCTCTAATAAAGCCCTTATTAAAAAGCACTAGACTATACGCTTTATTTAACGCTATAGCTATTATAAACGCCCTTAAAAATAGCTTAACACTATATATAAGGCCTCTAAGAATGTATAGGTTATTAGAAAATACTTTAACTATTTAAAGACTATTCTTAATAATAAAGGAATTTGCCCTAATAATATATAGAATATAGATAAGACTAGCTTTTAAATTAGAATTAAAAAAGACTAATTAGTTATAACTAGAAAGAAGGGTATAAAGCTTTTTATAATGCCTTAAAATTAGAAATCTACCACTGCTATTAAGGCTATTTTAGCTAATAGAAGATATCTACTAGCATTCCTTATTTTAAGTAGTTAAAAGTATATAGAATAATAGTATTATATTAAAGAGCTTTATCTAAGGACTAAGATAGTATTATTCCCTATTAGCTATACTAATAATAAGATTATATTCTTATAGCTAGAGCACTTTTATAAGCTTATAACCCCTATAGGGGCAAAATGCCTACTAATTCTTAATAGCTATAGCTTATATTATACACTTAAATTTATTAAATTTTACAAGGCTTATAATATTATCCCCTTTAGAATGCTACTAAACCTTATATATATCCTTTAACCTCTTAACGTTATAGTTTTCTAGCCTCTTAAGCATTATTACGCTAAGGCACTAAATGTGCTAATCTATAATAGTGTTATTAATATTATAAAGCTTAAATTCCTTAGTATTATTAAGGGCGTGTATAAGAAGGCTTTTAAAACCTTTATAATTCTCTCTACGTTTAAAAAGACTAGAATCTAGCCCTTTAATCTATAACCTATAATTAAAGAGCTTATAAAAAGAGCCCTAATTTAAACGCCTTTACTGCCTACTTATAAAAGGCACCCTTCTTCTAACTTTAAAACCCTAGTAACTCTATAGCAAATTTATAAGGTTACTAACTAGCTAAAAGATATGCTTTATAAAGAGAGCGGCTTAAATAATAAATTTTGCTATAATCTAGGGCGTTTTATCTACAGTAGCTTAATTATAGCTATAGAGCTTATCTAGATAAAAAGAGACCTTAGCTATACCTAATAAGCCTAATTAGTATCTTAGCGGCATAGGGATATAAAGAATTAACTACTTAAAGTAAGTAGTATGCTTTTTATAGATAATGCTTAAAAAATTATGCAATAAAGGGCAAAAGATAAGATATAAAGGGCAAGGTAGGTTATGGAGGCTATAGAGAAGAAAGCATAAAGATATGTAAAATTAGTTATTTTTAAAGCTATAAAAAAGGTATGCCTTTAGCGTTATAAATTACGCTTAGAACCCTTATAAATTTATAACGAAAGAGGCATGCATTATGTGCGCAGAGGTTAATAAATATATTATATTCCACTTCGTTAGTCGCCTTGGTGATGTGGCTGCCTTGCTAGTTAGCACTAGCTTTGCTGGTGCGAGCCCGGGCGAGGACTAGAAAAGTGGGGCGTGGCACGAGTACTGGGATGATTGACCCATCATACCTAAGGCTAAGTATAGTCTACCTATATCAAGTATATGCAACCTTATTATCTAGAGCTACATCTCGATGCCTGAGTTTATAGCTAATATAGAAGTATTCCTCATATAGCGGCCAGATATAGGTACCGTGACCTGGTTAGCGCCTTGGCGCACTCAAGGGGATAAGAGTTGCTCCACTCTTTCTGTGTTATCCCTTGGACAGTCATAAGGCGCCACCTAGATTACGAGACCACCCGACTACTAGTACGTTAGAGGTACGTAGAATTTAATAAATATAGTATTTAATGTACTCCTTTATACTCAGTAAGTATACTTAGACTTCTATTATAGTAATAATTCTCTATAATTAAAAGTATTTTATTTTAGCCCTTACCTTTATTAGTTAATAATCTCTTATTACTATTCTATCTCTTTAGTTGCTCTAAAGTGCTAATAAAGTCACTATAGAGATTGTTAATTAATTAAAATAAAGGCTAAAAAAGATACTTTTATTTATATAGAAATATTACTATAATAGAAGTTTGAGCATACTTACTAAGTATAAAATAGTAGATTAAGTACTATATTAAGAGCTAATACTAAACCCTGCTCTTATGTACAGTGGGATGCAGATAGTTTTTACACAGAAGCAGGTATCGCGAATTAAGCAGATCTTATAAAGAGAAAAAAAACAGGGTTATTTTTGAATTTACCCGTTAATTGGCTAAATTCGCGATACCTGCCTCTGTGTAAAAACTATCTGCATCCCACTGTATTTCTTATGTACTAGTGCGGAGTGGATCCCGTGACCTGGGTGGCGCCATATGACTGTCAAAGGGATGGGGTTTGGATGCTAAATTAGCCGACAGGGTATTCCCACAATTTCACAACCGAATCTTCTAGGTCCACCCCTTACTCAGTAGTGTCCAGAGACGCAGCAATCAAGATGGAGATTTACCAACAAAACGAGGCCTTTATCGAGAAAGATGGCGACCTTGAATTTGGCTTTACGAAGATCATTCTTCGTGGGCCAAATCACGAGTACTTCTATGCCATCACGAAAGAACGTCTTGGTGCACACTCTCCAGTTGACTTGGAGAAGCTCGACAAAATCCCCATTCCTACCGAGAATGTTTGGCCATCTTACTCAAGCCATCTTTTGCGAGCCCCTGAGCCTTTACCCCAAAATTCCTATGTTAAGAAACCAAGCCTACTCCATTTTGGTGACACTCCGGCATCACTACATCTCAGCAGTCGGATCTTGCACGAAATCGAAGTATGTGAACTTCTGAGGAAGCATCCTCACCCGAATGTGGCCCACTACCTAGGATGCGTTGTGAGTGTCGATCGAATTACAGGCCTCTGTTTTCCCGAGTACAAGATGACTCTATTCGAGAGAATCAGCCTCAACATGCCTTTTGATAAGGACCTTTGTCTCCGAGGCATTGCGGATGGTATTCGACATCTACATTCACTGGGGATTGTCCACAATGACATTAATCCAGCGAACATCATGGTTGACGAAAAGGATCGCCCTGTTATTATCGATTTCGACTGTTGCCAGCAAGCAGGAGAGAAGCTTAGGTCGGCGGGCACCTGGGGCTGGTCGATCGAGGAGGCCGAGTATGCGTTGTTTGAAAATGATTTTTTTGGCTTGTCGAAGATCCAGGAATACATACATGCTTCCTGATTTGAGTGGCTTTCGAGTTCAATGATATAGTGTCTAGGTAATTCCAAACATTTTCCCTTGGACCTACGTACCTTCTATTATTTGCTAAATATTAAAACCACTATTATGTAGCTAATTTAAGTATAAATAATTTTTAATTATATTTCTAAATAGTATAATATACTATGCATTATATAGTTAATTAAGATATTCTATTTTAAGGAGAGTATATTATTTTTATTATATAATGCGTTGCTAGTGGGTACGTGGACTTTTCGCGAAAATGTTCGGAATTACATATGACCCACTGTACTCTCCACAGTCAAGGAGGTAGAAGAGGGGTAGATAACATGAGCGTTGGTCAACTAGTTCACCTGAGAGTTGCTCCACTAAAAAAAGCTGTTTGTACCAATTATATTCGTTCCGCGCCACAATTTACGAACGCTTACACGCGCGCTACAATCTGCGCTATCCCTTAGTGCCTAAAGGCTATACTAACTAACCTAGTTAACCAACCCTCATGCTATCTGTAGCCTCCTTTTATTATAGTAATAGTTCTATCTAACTAAAAGTATCTTATTTTCATGCCCCTCTTCCCGTGCGACTGTTATTCGTGAGTTGCTATCGTCATCTCACCACAATTCCAAACAACGGCGCGTTCCTGGACGCAAATATCCACGTTGATGAATCTGATCGGCAGGGCGTCCTCTGTACCCCTTTTTGACTTGCCGAACTTGACGCCTAGGGAATTGACTTGGCTCAAGGGTCGCATTGGATACGGACACACAGACAAATTGGCAACTCCCCACGATCTCGAGCAGCGTCGAGCACGACCAGGAATTGTGACATTTTGACCCTCGGCTTGCGCAAATTCTGTGCTCGCGGCTTCTCGACAACTGCCGGCAGAGTCGCGTGCATCTCCACCGCACTGCACCGCCTTGCCCTGCCCAACGCCTGCTAGGGTCTCGACGGTCGACGGCTCCAGTCTCCATAATGGATCTCGAATTTGCAGGCTCACCCGAGGAAGAAGCTCCCCCTATTCCAGTTCGTAATCGCTTCCACGTCATCCAACGAGATCCCAGACATCATCATGCTCGTGACGCTCGCCACTCTCGCCAGCACTCGCCGCAGGCACCCTCGAACTGCGCTAGTATTCCCCCTGCCTCGCCCGAAATCATATCTAACCTCATCACCAGTCTGAGTGTCATCTCCCAACCTGCCAACAGTCACTTCGAGTCCCAACCTGCTGTCCTGCCCTTAAGCCTGCCCAGTCCGACGAGTCCTTCTCCTGGAAGTTTCGGAGTCGACTACGGAGCGTATGCTAGGCCCGAACTCCAAGATTCCACACTCGCTCCGACATCGCTCGATGATCTTGCTGCCAGTCCGCCAGTGATCCGCACGTCTAGGCCAACGAGTGGATTTTCGCATTTGACAGGTGCAAAAAGCCCCAAAACTCGTAGCTCCAGCCGGGACAGCGGCGGATCTGGTTTTCGAAACTTGATTCGCAGCGGCAGCAGCATCTCTTCCCGTCCATCATCACCCGGCTCTGCCACCTCCAAGAATAACGATACGCCCAACATCGGCAATCTGTCTATAGATCGTATTACGCCCGAGTCCAATGCAGAGCTGAACCTTTGCCGATCACACGATAGCTGGAGCAAAAAGACGTCTGGCTGGAGCAGCAAGTCAATTATGTACATGAGCTCCAAGGAGCAACTCCGAGAACGAGAATCCGAGCGAAAACGATTATCGGGACAAGCTGGTAGCAGCAGCACGGGCGAGGCAGTAGTGGGACCGTCTGGAAGCTTTCATGATCATGGTGGTGGGAAACTAGACCCAATTCTTGCAGAGACCGCCATCAGCGAAGAGCCCGCCTCTCAGGATGACACGGCGGGAGTCGGTGGAACGAATCTGTACGGAAGTCCCCAGCCAATTCCTACTCGGAACTCGAGCTTGAGAAAGCCGCGGACACGGCAAAAGCTATCGAGCGGTCAGTGCTCTAAACGGGACGCCAAGGTTGCTGTTGACGATGCCATTTTGGAGGCGGACGAACAATTACGTGGCGAAGGTAGCGTGCCTGCAGCAGTCCGACCACAGCATACGCAAACAGTTTCCGATACGGTGGCCCACGGGGAATCATTCTTGCTTGAACCCGACGAGTTCCTAATACTTCCCATGTCAGTATCGAGTGTGACACAACCGCCAGACGTGGACACCATGAATATCGACTCCACCGTTCATACCGATGAAGAAGCGGCACCCTCTCCCGCCGTGGGCCTTCGTCGCAGTGACGATGATGGCGCTGATCGCAACAACAGTCGAGTGTCGGGGCGCCTGAGCCCTGGGCCGAGAGAGGCGCTGGGCCTGAAGCGGAGCAGTCCTCGCTTGAAGCAATTGTCAGGACAGCCTGGTCTCCCAGGTGAGTCGAGAACCAGCATGAATACGCCGCCGGGCTCGTCGTCGCAAAACCAAAACGTATATCCTGCTGGTTACGAACGCCCAACCTCGGCAGACTCAATCGACGATGCTGTCGAGTCGTATCTTTGCTCCCCGCGTCTGTCCCAGAAAATCCGACACCCGCAAACCGGACGTGTCATATCTTTTTCCGAAGTGGGGGATGCCACCGGATCAGCAGTCTTTTGCTGCGTCGGTATGGGCTTGACGAGATACATCACGGGCTTTTATGACGAACTGGCTTCGACACTCAAGCTCCGTTTGATTACTCCCGACAGACCTGGTGTCGGTGGCAGCGAGCCATATGCTGATGTTACGACAAGTCCGTTGAGTTGGCCAGGTTAGTGAAGTCATTGTCTTATTCTGTCCTCAAATGGTAATACTCTTCTTGTCTTTCAAAACAAAGATCAGGGGAAAAGAGAACGAGTTCAAATAAAAAGAATCCAAGTCCTACATACTAATTGGTTTCAGATGACGTCTATGCCATCTGTCAGGCTCTCAAAATCACCAAATTCTCCATTCTTGCTCACTCAGCTGGTGCTATCTATGCTCTTGCGACTGCCTTGCGCATGCCGCAACACATCAGGGGCCGCATTCACCTACTGGCACCTTGGATCCCTCCCTCTCAGATGAACGTCTTTGGAGGCTCTCAGGTGCTTCCACCGACAAATGCTATTCCTACATCACAAAAGATTCTCAGACATTTGCCCACAACTTTTCTCAAGGCTGCTAATAGCAGCTTCATGACAGCAACCAGTAGTTCTATTACAAGCTCTTTGCCCAAAAATTCCAGACGAACAAAACGCAAGTCAAACACGCATGGCAAGGACGGAACCAATGCTGGTACTCGTAAGGTTACTACTCTCTTGCACGGTAACGACTGTGATGACCCGGACCTGAGGTCTCCCAACAACATGAGTGGAGATATGGATCGAGTTCGGCCCGTCGGTGAAGGTGCTATCAATGGGCAAGCCGCAACAAAATCTCCGACTGAAGTTATGGCCGATCGGGAACGACAAATGACATATGACACGCGACTCACCCATGCAATTTGGGAACTGGCCACCACAGGCGCAAACCCTGCCGTTGACCTTTTAGTATGTCTCGAACGACGACACACAATTGGATTCCGCTATGTCGACATCACTCGCCCAGTTGTGATCCACCACGGCAGCAGAGACACTAGAGTGCCCGTCGAGAACGTCAAGTGGCTTGGTAGAGCAATGAGACGATGCGAGGTTCGTATTCTGGAAGGCGAAGGTCATGGCTTAATGGCAAGTGCAACAGTCATGGGATCGTTACTTATGGAGATGAGCAAGGAGTGGGAAGACTGGATGCGCTTAACAGGAGCAGATGGACGAAAGGACCGAGAAAGAGGCCGACGGGAGACAAATACCTGAGCGGCATGATTGCTCTCTTCTTTTACTAACCACTCAAATTTTGCCGTCGGTTTTTGTTTCCCGCCTATGTTTGAGTTTTCTTTTTTGATATCATCAGCTCCACCTTGCAGGAATGTAAGAATACGATGTCCAAAGGGTATAAATCATGGCGCATGTAAAAGTAAAATAGACTCTTGGTATCAGCTGAGCAACGCACATTAATTTTAGAAGGGGACGGTCGTCGCAGGAAAAGGAGGCACTTTTGCGTATTAATGGGCTATTGGGTGTATCCTGATGGGAGTCTGGAGTCTGTTTTGTTTCTTGTTACCTACTGGAGAGGGTGCACATCACATATTACGCGCGTGAGGGTGCTTGGGAGATGCACTCATGCACCTCTCATACTATAGATGGATGGGATATTGCATTAACCAGCCGTGCTCAAACGCACAAGGCCGAATATACATGTCGAATAAGAGGGCACATTATCCATGTAGCAAACTGAGTTTCGGGCCCGACCGGAATACGTATATATGTAATACCTATGTAAGCTATTTGCGCAATGTACAAGGCTCAAAGTCGGAAGATGTCCTGGTTCACGCCGGGGTATGCAAGATCTAGCGAGCAATTTCGATATAAATATATGTATATGTTATACATTCAGTATCATGACAGATGTGCTCGCCATTGCTAGGCGGGTTGTCCACCTGAAAGTGGTGAAATATCTGACAATCCACTGTAGTCATTCATGAAGATGCTCTTTGTCTTTTACCCTGCCTTATTTTGCTAGCTTCTACAATGCTGGAAGTACGCGAACCAGTGAAAGCGGGTTGCATAATAGTAAAAATTTGCGTTAGCATTGCTTGAGGATCAGTGAATGGACTCTGAAAATGTCAGAAAGAGAGAGAGAAAAAAAACATGTCCCTAAGTCTCCTCCAACACCCGCGTCCAATCAAACTTCCTCCAGCCCTTCTTCCATCCTTCCACCCTCTGGTCACCTCTCACCCACCGTCCCTGCTTCTTCGCAATTCCAGGGTCAGCATCTACAATCCCAGCCAGTACCTCTCTCGCGAACAAATCACCCCTCGGCCATCGGTCCGCATCCTCAACGATGTGGCCCAGACCGCCGTCCAGCGTAAACCACACGTGGAAATACGGCATCTCCTTGGCCAAGCTTTTCCGGAAGGCCATCCTTCCCATTCCGTCGCGGGCTGCTGCCCCGGTATCAATGATCTTCCTATGTTGCGCCCACTCCTCGTCCGATGATAGAAACGCCTCCTTGAAATATGCAGGCGCGGTGGCGCCCTCAGAGTAAGGTATCGGGACAGCCACCATGGCGGCGTGCAAGTGACGATGCGGCGTCGCTGCATTTTCGTAAAAGACGACCTCGCGGCCCTGTTGGTGGTACATTCGCGTAAGAGCCTTCATGAAATTGCGAATTTCTTCCCACTCGTCGTCGTCGCACTCGAGGAGATTGACCCTGTGAGAGAGAGGCACAATGATGGCTCCGCCAGGGCTGATTTCCGGTTCAGGCGGTAGCGTGAGGAACACACGAGTAGCAAGAGAGACGACGGGCGCAAAGGGCGGTCGATTTTGTTCTTCATGATAGCAGAGCGGGCAGGAATCGAGGACGCGGTTAAGCCTTTGGAATTGCGTTACGGCCATGTTTTTGAGGTTGAGCTCGCTTTTGTGGACTCGCTGTGCGAGCTTGGAGGCATTCTCGTCCATGTACTCTAGGTCGTTGTCGAATCTGCTGTCCTTGGCGATGCGCTCGGCGAAGCGCAGCGCCTCCCCGCCAGGCGCGTTCTTGGTGCGCCGCTCTTCACGCAGCATGTCTTCGATGGTCATGTCGGCGTTTTCTTGGACGAGACCGCGTTCGCGGCCGCGTTTGGTGTCGACGGTTTGGACTTCTCCGCGAGTCCCGGCTAGTTGGCGATTGTGCATCATTCCAAGGACCACGGCTTGGGGGGCATTCTGCGAAGATGAGGATGCGAGGGCCGCGGCGCGGTTGTACTCTTGTTCCAGTCGTGCTGCGTCGGGGGCCCTACGCAGTTTGGCCTTCATCATTTGTGCGCGCAGTCGGTTGAGCGATGTTGGGTCCATAGGTGCTGTCTGTTCTTGCACGACACTTCCTGGACCTGGCCCGAACTCTGGATCTGGACCTGGAGCGACATCCGACCCGGCTTTTTCTTGTGTCTGTTCTTGCTCTCGTGCAAGATGCAACTCGCCAGTCGGCGTCTCCTTCTGCCTGTATCCTGATCCGTAGATCCTGCGACGCTCCATCTCCTCCTTTTCCTCGCGCGCATAGTCGAAGTCCTTTAAGCTGCCGTAGCGCTCTACAGCAACCTCTTCAACTGGCCGACCACTGTCCTCGGCTGTGGTATACACACCCCGCAGTCTCGTCATCCGCCAGGAGGATCCCGAGTCTCCAAATGTGTAGTCCACGCTTTGTTCAGCACTCTGGGGTGGCTCGTTTGACAGAGGCGAAATTCCGTCGTTGAGGTTCTGCAGATGGCCCTGATTTAGTTCGCGCGCGTGAATCACTCGCTTGGTGTCCTGTGAGGGCGGCATGTTGACCTTGAGCTCCGCGCGATGAAGGTGTTCCACATCGAGACCGGATGGTCCGGTCATCCAGGCATCGCGTACGGGCATATCGAGCCTTTCTTCCCTACCACGGAGATGTGCATTGTCGTCACTACGCCGCTGAACACCACGGCTCTGCAGGTCGTCGTCTCGGTGGCGATGTCTGTGTCGTGACCGATGCTCGTCGTCACCGTGTTGGCGTGAGTGCCTGCTTCTCTTCTGGCTGGGGCCATCTTCGTCATAGTGCCTGCGGCGATGGCTTTCTTCTCCATGCTTACTACCGCCGTGAGAATGCCTGTGTTTATGGCGATGTCGGTCTTGATCGCCGTGGCGAGATTTGTCACGCTCTGCCTTTTCTGCTGCCAGAGCCTTCTCGAACTCGTCTAGACCGTCCATGGCAGGTTCGACATCGACCGATGAATGGCAGTGCTAACGGGGTGGCGGAGAGGAAGACTTGATTTTATCTCCTATTATGGTAGTCGGACAGTTCCGGTTTGTCCGTCCTTTTGCGGTGGCGGGAGTCGGAATGTGTAGGTGTTGACTGGTGGTTTTGTCGTGGGGCAGGCATTGCAAGCAAGGACAGTGACCCGTCTCGCAGCCGACGGAGCTAGACGGGTTGCACTGCGCGCCGTCATCTGCGGATGACAAAAAGCCATTTCGCGCCTCGCGGTTGGCATTTTGGTGACGGCAATTAGGTACTATTTTCTACTGTGAGTGTTATTTTCTTCACCTAGATCCGTCAGATTTCCTGCTTTCGCCATTGTAATAATCACGCTGCTGCGAAGAGAAGATTGTATATGTGACACGCCGCCAAATCAAAAAGAATATTGCGCAAAATATATGCGAGGCATTACGTAGGACGTTTTGATTTGATGGTCCAAAAAGTAGTACGATCGCGCCAGGACTCGAACCTGGAATCTCGGCAACCGGAACGCCGCGCCTTGCCATTAGGCCACGCGACCACTAACTGAGGGTGCAGATCCATATATCGACATATACAGAAAACTCAGGAGGTGCGTACGCACACTCTCTAGAACAATAGTGCCTGTGTAAGGTCTTCACAACACAGAGCAGAGCGAAGCGGGACTAATTTCCTAATGCTTAGTTATGTACTTACTAATAATAGCCCTTAGAAGGTAGTGTGTTAGGTCAGATAAGTACCCTAGAAAAGAAAACACAAAATATAGGGATATTTATATAAGGGAATTATTATAGGGTAAATTAGGCCGTAGAATTCTCCTTATAAAGAAAGAATCCTATACCTATAAAAAAAGGGAACTATTATCTAGCACCCTAGTTTTAATAACTTAGCACCCCCATTATAGCATAGATATAGCAAGGATATACAATACTAGCTAACCTTAGTAATATATATAGTAACTTAGGTAATTATTATTTAATATATATATATCTCTAAATATCTATATAGCTTACTATATTTAAAGCTATTTAAAACCCCCTTATTATAAAGCTATAGCCTTAGAAAGCTACTAGCTTATTTTAAATTCCTTATAATTCTAATTTTACTATATAAGCTACTAATTAATTAGTCCTTTAAAATGCTTAGAAATAATTAGGTTTTAATTAAGTATATAAAAGGTATTTTATAATTTCTATTAACTTTTATATAGTGCTTAGCTTAGTATTACTATTAATACTAATAATACTATATTATTAAGTCTTAATATTTGTAGCACTACTTTTGTAGCAGTATTCACTATTACTACTAGATTTAGTTAAGCAGCTTAATTGCCACACCCTACTATAGAAAATATATACACCTTTATAGAAATACACTCTATAGTATAAAACCTTATATAATACTTTATATTTATATAAAGAGATACATAGAATAGTAGATATATATGCTTAGGGCGCTGTGTTTTTATAAGGTATATGCTTAGGGCACTATATTAGGTATAGGCACATAGAATAGTAAAAGTATATGCTTAGGGCGCTATATTTTTATAAGGTATATGCTTAGGGCGCTATGTTTTTATAAGGTGTACGCTTAGGGCACTATATTTTTATAAGGTACACGCTTAGGGCGCTATGTTTTTATAAGGTGCATGCTTAGGGCGCTATATTAAGGTGTAAGCGTATAGAATAGTAAAAGTATACGCTTAGAGCGCTATGCTTAAGTAAGGTGCATGCTTAGGGCGTAGGTTAGGGGATGTGGCTATATTAGCGAAGTAGGGACTAAGTAGGTACTGCTATAAAAGTACTGCTACGAATATTAAGACTTATATTATTAGTTATATTATTTAAAGCTATTATTACGGACTAGCCTAGAGGCGTCTGCAATCTAGCGTTAATAGTATTATTATTATTCTTAAGAAAAGAAAGAAAATATAGTTATATATAACCTTACTTTACTTATATATATAGATATTACTTAGGCCTATACTTTATAAGTGTTGGTATAACCTCAGAAAGGTTATAAAAGGATAAATAAAGCACTAGTGCAAAAAAGGTTATAAATACAATGTATTAGTGTTAATAATAATAAAGCTAAAAAGCTAGACTAAGGAAGGTGGCGTTATATATAGAGTTTTCCACTAGCGTTAGGGTTAGTGGGTCCGATTACATAATGCGCCTAATTAGTATCTATAAATCGGACCTTCCTAAGGTTATACCGTTCTACTAAGGTTATACTATTAAGGGCAATTCTAATACTTACAAATTCTCTCTTTTTTAATAAAGAGGAATTGCCTAAAGAGTAGCTAAAAAAAACGTATAAAAAAACAAAGAGTGTTATTATTAATATATATAGATCCCTTAATTAAAAAGAACATCCCTAATTAGCTAGCTTTATACTAAGTTAATTATATAAAAATTCTACAGCCTCTATAGCCTTATTTATTGCAACTAATTCCTATTAATTAGCTGCTTCTCTCTTTACCTATTTTTCTACCTAAATTCTTATCTTATTATTATTAATAAAGCTCTTAAGAGCCTTATTTAGCATTACCTTTATTATTATATCTATAATATTATTATTCCTAT